>JANTOQ010292691.1:0-12925 GCA_027564595.1 Bythotiara depressa | reverse complement strand
GTAAGTCATTGATATAAATTAAGAAAAATAAAGGGCCAAGAATAGAACCCTGAGGTACACCAGCTAGAACGTTTTTCAAATCTGAATTTTGACCATTCTGACATTACTACCAATTAGTGTAGTTGTAAACCATTCACACTTTAATGCATGCATTCCCGGAAGGGAACCAAATCATTGGTCATTTATTTGCTGTTTTGCTTTTTCCAGGGGGTTAGTTATTGAAAATATAATGCAAAATAAATTTGGTAAAAGCTGATACGACCCCATATCATCGTAGATTTAACAGTCAGCTTCTAAGTTTAGACAAAAGTGGAAGTCGCGATGATGCTTTTTTGTATGAGTACTTAAAATTGTCGTGTGCATAAAGAAGGATGAACAATTGTTCCAAGGTATTTATATCATTTTGTAAAGTTGATACTTTCGTTTCCGGCTTTCAAGTTTAAATCTTTACCATTTTACTTTGATCTTCTCGCTGTTCCAATTAGATTCTGTTCTGGATTCTGTTTTTCCGACTTTTAAATTAATAATTGATTTGCTCTAAGATATTAATTGCCGTGTGAAATTTTCAGCATAGGTATATTTTTGACGAGGAATTTAAATCTCAAGTCCGTTTTTTATGAAATTAAACTTTAAATTTTCATGGAATTTGGGAAAGATCTATTGTGGCCACTCAAGTATAAAAATTACTAATTTTGTAAACAAAGATGCTGTTATTTTGTTGGCACTCGAAATATGCCATTTAAAAACAAATCTAAAAAAAAAAACAGAAAAACTTGGATAAAATCATGGCTTTCTCCCTGATAAAACAAATGTTTGTACAGAGGTCTAGGGGAGGAACTTCAGTTAACGACGAGGAAAATTAAAGAAGGTTATGCATGTGTGTACATACTTCCCAGGTAATTACAAGAATCCTTGTATTCATAAGTTATACACAAAACATTTACTTGGCGGTCATCCCGAACTGAAAACTATATTAAATGTATTATCAACAAAAATAGTTCATATTTTACGCCTGTTCTAAAATTATCCGAATGTTTTGATTGGTCTGATTTTGTTTACACACAAGAACAGTTTAAAAGAAACAAGGTAGCTAATGTAAAATCCAAATTTTGCTTATTTTTCCCATCTAAATCAGCGAAAACAATTTTAATTTCTCAAATATTTAGTAAGTGAGGTAAAATTATACAAGCGAGGCAAAAAACATTTAACTCTTTAATGCATAGTGTCACCGGTAAGGAATCAAATCATGACGTCATTTTTTATATATATTCCTTTTTCCCAGCGGGAAGGTTATTGGAAATATAATGCAAAATAAAGTTATGGAAAAAACTGATAAGACCTCCTGGTTCCTCATAAAACTATAAAGGTTTCCAATGGAAAGTTTAATATAAACAAGAGGTATTAACAACGGAATAGGGTTGGAACGACCATAAAAACAAAAAGGAAGGTCTCGAAAATCCAGTTTCTTGATCAAATATCGGAAAAAAAGCAGTTATTTACCTGGCCCATGTTTGTTTACAATGATTATGGGATAACAGCGTAAGTAAAACACGGATGCTATAAAGGTGTATTGCCGGTCCGATAATTATCACTTTATAAAGGTTAATTTCGGGCGCGCAACTAGAAGAGAGGTAAAAATTAAAGTAAAAGTAAAAGTAAAAATGTGTTCCCTCTTTTCATAATAAAAAACAGCTTTTTAAAAACGTTTTTACTCTTTTTATTTTTATGGCCTTTTTAAGGAAAGGATTTGCTCTTAAATAGAAAATATATTACGTAATAAAAATCTCCAAAACGTCCCCTGCCCTGAACCATTCCTAGTTGGGCGCCTGACAGGATCGGAACTCCTGCCCTCTCAAAATCTGTGCCCTATATTCTATGTCAAGCATACTTTTTTATTCGAATCGTTACAGTTAATCATGGAAACCTTTTCGAAGTCAATCGTAAAATTATGAATCGAAACTCTGAGTTTATCAATGTCCTAGATATATAAACAACAGTTATTAAATCATAGAATAACTTTATATGGTAAGAAATAATAAGACATATAAGAAAAATATATTTTCTTTGTTTTTTATGAAATTACTTACTTACTTGTTGGTGCTAATCTGATGTTTCTAATTTAGTTTAAAATCTAAAAATAAATGCGGTTTATGGCCGTTTTAGGTAATCTAGAGCAAAA
This sequence comes from Bythotiara depressa, assembly GCA_027564595.1. Taxonomy (NCBI): domain Eukaryota; kingdom Metazoa; phylum Cnidaria; class Hydrozoa; order Anthoathecata; family Bythotiaridae; genus Bythotiara; species Bythotiara depressa. The sequence continues at coordinate 10,746 of JANTOQ010292691.1, read as the reverse complement.
AAAAATTCTTACTCGTCCAACCATGGTGGCCGACATTTACTTAGGAATCCCGGAATCCCCAATCCAAAAATCGTTCCTACGGGCGTGCAAGATACTTATTAATGCTAAAATAACTCGTTTTTATTTATTTATTTATTTATTTATTTATCTCATGCCAACCCAAAATGACAATGCCCCTTCTTAAGATAGAAAAACCGGTCCCAAAAAATTCTGGTTGCGCGCCTGTGATTTGATTCCTTTCCGAGGACACTACACTCTTTTTTATATCTAAGAAACTAGGTTTTGCTCCAGTACCAAATAGTTTCTTAAGAAATTGGGGTTTTGAGTACTAAAAGGTTCTTACGTTGTTTCTTAATTTATCTTGGAAAGAAAAGACAATTTTCCTTGCAACACAACAAAAACGTGATTTCAATAAAACAAACACAAGTACTGTATGCAATATATTTACGAGAGGTTTCAATATGACAAAGTCTATAACTATTGACATCATCAAAATATACTCGCATCTTCATCATACGTTCATTGTACCATGTTACTTCCCCAGTTTCTTAGCATCATAGTGCCCAATGCTAATAGTTTCTTAAGTTTTGAACCGCCGAGTAGTGGATTTCTTATAAACGAGTTTCTTATTTTCTATAAAGAGTATATGCATCATTGAAAGGTTAAATGATTGACCTTCTATGATATGCCAGGATAAATATCCTTGGAACACGCACTTATTACAGGATGAGGTGGATGGTTGATCATATGAAATGTTATCAATGACGTAGGAGGGATTATGAGAGAAAACATGACACCAAGGATATTTAAGAGCGAATCTGGATGTGCAACTTATTGTTCTGGATGAAAGAGACCGCCATTCACTTTGAAGCTATGCGCGTTGCCGCCAAATTCTCAATTTTCGATCTATGAATTCCGATATGTGAGCCGACAAAATGACGTCGTATCATAACACCTATTGTCTAGATTGTTCACATCATTTTCACAAGAGGCCCGTAAGACCAGTGAGGCAAATCAGCAAGACAACCACGTCAAAATGACGTCGTTTTGTATTTGAACTTAAAAACTTAAAACCTTACCTTTACTGAAAGACATAACCGGAATGCAGCAGTTTTAAATGGTTTGTTTTTCAACGTGAACAAAGAATAAAACAGTTCAGAATGCGTGGACAGAACTCGAATAATAGAAATATTAAAAAGTTTTAACGTCACTTTTGAGAATCTTCATAAGTGATGGTTTATATCTTAGAATTTACTGTGAAGAAAATGTTTCTGTGTTTACATAAAATTTGTCAGTGTAAATAAAGGCTGGAGTATTTACATACAGGATGTTTTAAGTGCCTTCATGGTCAAAGTTTTGCCTTCATTTGGTTACAAAACAGTCAAAATTTTAGTTTTTCTGACGTGGTTGCCATGCTGATTTGCCTCACTGGTCTTACGGGCCTCTTGTGAAAATGATATGAACAATCTAGACACGGCATTTTATAACACAATATTCTAACGACATCCTATTGTTTTGTTTTGAATAGGGGTATTGAATTTAGAGTAATAGTCCTAACGCGGATAGTATGGCCAGAAAACTATAGGTTGCACATTCAGCTTCGCTCTTGAATATCCTTGATGAAAGCAAGAATATTACCATATGAAACATGGTTGTTTGCGGTTTTAGTAGGACAGTATAAAAAACAATAAATAACATATCCATGACCTTATTATTTCATTGAAAATTGTGATTCTATTTCCGTTCTTTTAACCATATGTCCGGATGCCAACTCCTTCTTATTGTAAATTTCGCAATAGTAACTCTTAAAAACTTATGTAAGATCAGGGGGACTTATCAACTTTGACCAACTCTATTTTTCCTATTACTTCCATCTAGTAACACCCCCTGCAAATAGAAAAACAGTAAAGAAATGAATATGTAGAGAATTTGCAAAGAAATATGATAAGTATCAAAACTTTCACAGCTGCTTGAAGAATTGTGGTTTTGTACGAACTCGAAAGCTTTGACAGTAGCCACAGGTAGTCATGAATAGAATAGAATTAATGTGTTATGGTTTATATATTTCTTTACGAAAAAATCGAATCTAAGATTAGTTTTTATATTAAAAATATGGATGGAAAAAGACGAAGAGAAAAATGTCCTAAACATTTTTTGCCAATAATTATCTGAGAATGTCTAATTACTGAGATAAAATATTTACCGACTTTTGAGTTATAGGGTCCACGCAAACATAGTTCCTTTCTCGTTAAAAGAACGGTGATAGGTGTTGACAGGAAACTCGATAGGATTACGTATGTAAAGGTACATTCACAGCAAACAAATTTATTTTTTTACCAAATTTCAAAGTTTTGTACGTTTTTTATAACCCTACTGGGTATATAACATCAAAAATTTAAAGCGTTCCTTTGTGTTATAATTTCAATTGGTCCTTTATAAAAAAATTCTTTATATCATATTTCTAAGAAAACCATCCTTCTTTTCTTTTTTCTTTCAGGTTAAGTCTCACAAATATAAAAATTTGTTTACTAAAACTGTTCACATTCTATGCATATTGAATCACTAGACTCTCTTGTATTCGTAAGGAGTGTAAGTCTTTCCTTGTTTACGGAGCCTTTTTCCATCTCTGTAAAATCAATTTACACTTTATTGCATAAGCATACCGCCTGGTTATATTAAACATCTCATTGGAAACCTTTATAATATTATGAAGCAGCAGGGGGTCTTATCAGCTTTGACCAAATCTATTATACATTATATTTCCAATAATTAACCCCCTGGAGAAAGCAAAATAGCAAAGAAATGACCAATGATTTAATTCCTTTCCGTGAACAATACGCAGTAAAGTGTTAAAGATATGCCATATACATTATGTTAAAAACATGTAGTACTTCGCCATTTGTTCTGATTGCTTTATTTCAGGTTTATTTCGGGTTGCTTCATACATTTGTGAGTACTCAGTATTAATATTTTATATATTTTCATTACAGTGGTAACCAGGCAAGACATGAAAAGGTCAGTACATACAACCAAGCGTTAGATATCATTTCCGTCCCACTGTTACAGAGTGTGCCCTTACAGCAAAACAAGCTGCATTCTGCCAGAGGACATAAATCGTTTTCAGTACAGTGGCCACTCCAAGCACAAGACTTCTCGGTCGTTTTATTCCCTTCCACGTATTCTCGAATATAACATATATCTGCGGGAGATGGACAAGTCATTGTCTGATTTCTACATGCTTCTCTGCTGCTGTTATCGTCGCACGAATAACACGTAATTTGTGTAGATACGTAATGTAGAAATTTTAATAGAATGAAAACAACATATATATTTCCCAAACTCATCTTCATATAAAAATACAAGAAAACAAGGAAACGAGAATCCTGTTTCTGTAGATAGTGTGCGAAATCAACAGTTTAGAGTTTAAATAATTGAAACGTTCTATAGAGCTGCTCTGAATATATCGAATAAAGTCTATAATGGTAAATTGAAGTTAACTCTATATTGAGATATTTCATAGCTGTCGCGGTAATCAGCTAAAGTGCGTCACGAAAGGTCTTTAAAACTGTACAAACGGTTAAACTTCTTATCCTTCAACGACATTATTAAAACATCTTTATTAAATATATGTTAAATCAAAACACAAAGACAGCTGGTTACTCGCAATTAGATTTTTTGACGTAAATTACTTTTCGTGGCAACAAGAGTGACTTGAACTAATTTACAATAAAATAAAAATTTGTACAATGTTATGAATAGAAGTCTTTTGTAAATACGAACACTTTAGTTTCCATATGTTTTAAGGAAATTTTCATGTCTTTTTTTAGCTTCATGATCTATTATTTACTGTTTAAGGACGATAAAATAAAAATAGAACAGCGTCACTAAAGGATATTTATCCAATCATTTTATTGTGGATGGCTTTGAGAAACTTTATAAGAAATTTAAAAATAAAACCTCTTATACACAACGACACAGAAATTTTGTTTTCAGACTTCATTTAAAGCGGGTTGTAATTTTAATCTATTTAAAGTATATAAATTTAAATATATAAATGCTTTAACTGAATCTCTCGGGAAACGATATGCCTTAAAACTTTTATTCAGTCAGAATTTCGTCGTAGAATAAAATAGATTAGCAAGCGTCGTTCTTTACTCGCCTTCACTCGCGCGGGGGGAAGTGAAGCGCGTCCCCCAGAACAAAGAACGCTACGCGCTCGCTGTTACCAGGATATTTAAGAACGACTTTTTCTAGTCTACCAACGGAGGTGTTCTAGGAAACTGGTGTTATAGATGTGTGTCGGTCCTTGCAAATAGAGCTGTTCTAGAGAAATGATCAATTTGGCTTTCCTGGTAAAATGAACTGTCCTAAAGACCAGATTTCCCTTTCCTGGAGAAATGAGCTGTTCTAATAAAAAATTGTATTTTTCCTGGCAAATTGAGATGTTCTAGGAGTTGTTAATTTTTTGACTTCCAGGCAAAATGAATTATTCTAAAAGAAACCACCTCATTTCCTAGAAAAAATTAGGTATTCTGAGAAAAATAGATACTCTTCCTGGGGGAAAGAGGTGTTCAAGAGAAATAGGACGACTTCCTGGGGAAAGGAGGTGTTCAAGAGAAATAGGACCACTTCCTGAGGAAAGGAGGTGTTCTAAGGAAACCTCAATATTTCATTTAATTTAATTCAAGACCCTACATCCTGGTAGTTAGGAACACGTGTTTTCTTAGAACAGCTCTACTGGCTACTTCTGAATAGATCCTTCTTTTCATAATAATTTGGGGGAATTTTATGGCAATGTGTTTTCTTGAAAAACGTGTGTTTTAAAGTTTCTTTACTTTACTGGTCTGTTTCATAACGAGACCACCAAGCTCTAAAATGGTATAATACTGATGTAAGCGAGGCATCCGTCCAAGTCTAGCCGCGCCAGAGTACCTACATTCCACGCGTCGTAAGTCTCTGGTAAACCGAACGAGTATAGAAAATGTCTCTTTATATCTTTGGACCCTTTTTTCATCACTAATTTGGTCAAGTTGGAAGATTGTACCAGTAATTATGACCAGCATTATAACTGTTAAAAATATTTCATAAAATCTGGTTCTGCAAGGGAACAATGTCTCAGTTACTAAATCGAATATTTATAAAAAATTTGATGAAAGTTCTTGGTCCAGAAAACCTTTCTGCTTTGGTTAAAAGCTTCAGTGTTTTTCCATAAACCTAACTTTGAACGTAGAATTCGAAAATAAAATGGGAAGATCTATTCGAATCTGAAATCAAAACGTGTATCTTAGGTAGTCAAAAAATAAAGCCATCGTTGTTATTTCAGCAATGTTGACAATGCCTTAGAATTGCGAAGTTTGGTGGGTTTGTGACGTTCTGAAACGTACAGACTAATGAAGTAAGGACACTCTCCTCCGGAAAGGGTGTACGCTGACGTACACGCTCTTACAAGGTACTCCGGCAACACTAATCAAAATTTATTTATTTAACAATTAAAGGGAAAGTGGTAAGCCCAAATGTAATATATTGTACCAGCTCGTTTCCAGGGCATTTGACCACATTACTACTAGCGGACGACATCCTCCTTATATCAAAAAGAGATTGGTTGTAGTGAAAAGTTGTCTTTTTCAGACTGGTGTAATCAACCACTGTACTGTTTATACTACAAAAAAACAAATTTCACGATTATGTTTTCACAACAAAAATAAAACCCTAAAAAATCATTAGCCTAACAAAGCCTTTTTTAGAATTCCGGAAAATGAATAATTTGTTTAATTTATTATCTTGGTTTATATTCGTACTACTTTCGTATATCTGCCACATTTTTTAATTAAATCTCTACCACCAATCGGTTAATTAAATGGCGAGATATTTAATTCAGTAATTCCTGTTATCCCCGGAAGTGAATGGAATCAATAATTATAAAGTTATTTTGTGGATAATCAATGGAATATAAGGGAAATGAAAATTGGTAAAACTGGTAAGACCCCCTGATTTTTCATAAAATCATAAAGGTTTCCAATAAGAACTTCGTAATAGACTGGGGGTATATCTAAGCATGAGTGTGTTAAAATCCCAAGAATCTAAAAAAACACAACTAAGATTGGGATACAAATTTTATCCTTCCAGTTGTTTTTTAAGTTCTGATTGAAGCTAGTATGTATTTGTGTACAAATAACCAACCTCGTCCCCATGGCTTCTTTTCCTTTTTTTACTTGAGGATAGCGGAAGATATCAAAAAGAGAAAGAGACCCTGGGAACGAGGTTGACAAATAACCACATAATTAAAAAATAAAGAGTTTATTCCGAATTTCTAACCATTAAATATTCATAATAAGTATCTTAAGATATTATAGACTTATATCTAACAGATTGTGTTTGAGGTTGTGCTTTAAAACTACGATATGGTTTGGAAATGTTCTTTAAATGACAGTAATATTCCCCTTGCAGCTGATAACCAAAATCTGTTTAAAACGATCCCTATTTATACACCACATAGCGGTGGCAACCCAGGGTCACAATTTCGTATCATCACATATGTTTGATTCGATTCGATTGATTGTCATGAGCCAGTAATGCAATATGCGAATGCGAACGTGTTGTGACACGATTTGTAACGTTCTGTAGAATCTGTGTATTTATAAAGATCTCTGAGCTGAAAACTTTATCCTTTAATGCCTACCCAGCACATCATGGTCAAACCACGTCTTTTCAACGTCGAATAAACGTTACCGACGTCGATCTAACTTTGTTTCAGCGTCGTGTGACCATGATGTACCCGCTGGGTAAGTATACCTCCTTCCCGTTATAAACTTCTCATTGGAAACCTTTATAACTGTACCAAGAACCAGGGTGTCTTAACAGTTTTCCCAAATTTATTTTCCCATATATTTCCAATAATTTATCGCCTAGTAACTATGGTATTTTAATATATATATAGACAGTAATTAATTTCCCCTGTAAGTACATAAATTTTGGTGTTGATTGGTTACTATGCTTTTAAGTTATTAAACAAAGAATTATTTGTCAGAAAAGATCTCAGGACATCTGGAACTAGTGTTGTGACGTCAATTTGAACTTCATATTTACAATACCGACGCCTCTTGATATCCTCAGTGTCATAACTTTTCTTCAAAAAATTAAAAGTTATTAAAAAATAAATATTTGCAACACATGACATCATCAACTTAAATTCTCCATAAACCTCCCTAAACCTTTATACTTACAATTGTTGCTAAGGGCAACAAAATGCTACAAAGTTCCTGAACTTAAAATTGAACATCTCAAGAACGGAAAGAGCTTTTTAAAAAATTTAAGAAGTGGTATTCCTTATTTTTGAAATTCTTTAATCCTGAGAAGTTTCATAAAAAGTTGAACTTCTCCTTTATAATAAACGAGTACGGTTCATTTAATTTACTAATTTCAACTTATAGAAACTTTTCTGCCGACAAACTACAATCCACATTCCATTCATTGGAGGAGAGAAAACTACCGTAAATACTGAAATAAACGCCCAGTCTAAAATAAACGCCCACTGGAATGTACAAAGTTGGAAAATTTAATAAACGCCCTTCCCAAAAACAACAACTACTACAAAAATCAACAATTATTCTAATAATAAAATTAAAAATTAAAAAACGGGTTTTTGTTTACAAAACTTATTTCTGCTTGTTTACTACACTTTATACAAATTTATATCCTTTTATATTTCTTTGGGTTAGTGCAGAAGTTCATAAAACTTGATGTTCCTCGCTTTCAACTATATATCTATAATTGATGCCCATCTTTTTTCTTCGCGAATGCTTTGTAATAGTAAGGCACTGCTAGTCCTACACCTTGTTTCCTTTTCCCACACAACAATCTCAATAGCGTTCTCTTGGTCTGCCTTGATGTAATGGCGCAACAAGCTAAAACTGGACCACTCCACAGGAGCATGTCCCCCACAAAGATTTTAGGACCATCCATCACGTCTTCCTTATAAAATCCAATGGAAAACTTGTCATATTCAAGTGCTTCTAGTATTGTTTCGTGCTCAGCATGCGTGTTTGATTTCTCACAAATTCGAAAAATTTAATAAACGGCCCTTTAATAAACGCCCCTTGCGAATAAACGCCCCCATTAAATGTCAAAAATTAAATAAACGCCCAGGGCGTTTATTCGAGTATTTACGGTAATTGTTTACTTGTGACAAGAATTTTGAGTTAATTTATTTTCAGTTAGTTTATAAAGAATTGAATGTCTGGTAAGATTTTATTAATCTATAGTGCCTGGTGTCTCCCTGGAAATTATTCAAATCTATATTCATTTCTTTCCTGTTTTGCTTTTTCCAGGGGTGTTAATAAATGGAAATAAAAGGAAAACTAAAATTGGTAAAAGTCCCCCTGATCTTTCATAAAATTACAAGGGTAATTATTAGGAAACTTACAACTGATAGGAGGTTTATCCAGATACCATAGGATTAAAGAACGAGGAAGTGAAATGAAAGCCACATAAAAGTCAAAGTCGGAAAAACGCCAGGTAATTAGTAACTTAATTAACACAATTAGTAACTTAAAAAATACGTATTTTGAACTATTCTTTCAAATTTATTTCGTTTAATCAAAATCTTGAGACTGCACACTCGTGTATGCTATCAAGGATGTTATAGAGCCAATTGCATGTTCACACAAAACATCAAAAGGACTAAATAAATCAATAAATCTCGTAATTCTAACAGCTCGTTAGTCAATGTGAGTACACGTGAGTAATTTAAGAAAACGAAAACGGAAACAAAACGTTGAACAAAATAATGACACTATTTTTTAAAGGAAATAATATCCAAGAGGTTATATATCGAATCTTCTGATTCAATTTTATTTTTCAATTTTATTTAAGAAGCTTATAAGAAAGTTGAAGCTTCAAACACGATTAGAAAACAGCATCCTGATCAATTATATCAGGTGTTATTATAATAACTCTTTCAAGCAGACCGACCTTTATAATAATATTAACCAGGGGGTTAATTGTTGGAAATACAATGTAAAATAAGTTTGGTAAAAGCTAATAAAACCCCCTGCTGTAAAGGTTTCCAATGGGAATTTTAATATAACCAGGATGTTAAAGGCTAGAAGCGTGCAATAATTATTCTTATAATTCTTACGAACGTTTAAAGTGATGGTCACAACGTAAACCAAAAATCAGTGAAATTTGAATTAGAGCGAGGTAACATACACTGAAAATGTGTAACATGTACCTAATCTGTCATATATGACGTAAAACGTAGCAAAACCTGTTAAATATGTAAAAGGAATTTTAAAAGCAGCATGGCTTTTTTACTTTATTTATAATTAAAATTATCGCATCATTTTGAGTACTACTGAGGTATTTGACATTTTAAAAAATCAGCAAAAAGTGGGTGGCAACTGCCCCCTGCCACTATGCGTGCTACGGCCCTGTCTTATGAAAGAGAAAGATGAATAGTAACTAAGAAACTACTAATCTAGTGGAACCATTGTTATGTATATAGGTACACTCTATCATTCCTTTAATACATAGTGTCCCCGGAATGGAATCAAATCCGCGGTCATTTCTTTGCTATTTTGCTTTTTCCAGGGGGTTAATTATTGGAAATATAATGTAAAATAATAAATACATAACGCCGTCTCCGCGTCAGATATATTATCAAAACAGAAGCTTATAAATATCTTGAAACATGAAACAGTAGAAGCTTACGAATATCTTGGAACATGAAACATATTCAGGAAGGTATCAGTAATAATTGACTACCTCGGTACATGTACGTGCATGATGTAATATACATTATACCTTATCGGTAAAAACAACGTCGGTTAAAAATAATATTTTGTCACTAAGCCAAAATTTAGTCACTTTTTACCGACTAATTTTGGATAAAAAGAACGCTTTTATGTTTTGCGTAAATTAATCTGAAAAACGAATTTATTATATTTCGAATTAAAGATTTTTTTTAAAAGGTTAGTTCGTGCTTCTAGAGAATATTTTGAAAACTTTCTCCCAAGAAAAATACTGTTCAGACTTTAGGCATATATATGGATATATGCATTTTCGAACGCTTCCACTTTTACTCATGGTTGAACAAGAAAAATTAATTTTTAGGTAACTTTTCAAGGATTGAGTGAATAAAATATGGCATATACAACCACGGCCATTCGATATCCTTAAAAACCGAATTACTATTCAGTACAAAAAAATTGACTGTGCAAATATTTTCCGTCATTTGTGATTGGTTTGTGAAGGAAACACTATCGTAAAAAGTAGAAAAGACTGTTGTTATTTTTTTTCACTATTACGAGCGCGCGTATTTTTCAACTGAATCTAAAAGACATTTCCCAAATTCCACTAAAAAATTTCGTTGGTTTTTATGTGTCTTCCGTCCAAAAATATACCAGTGTGGAAAATGTTTAGATCCTTACGGTAACTAGAAATGTTGTTTTGGCTACACCACTTCCACGGTCAAAGCCTACTTATATTCGAATCTGTCATGTTTCCCCTCGTTCTGATACAATACCTTAGTTTTCAAATAGCTATAAAAGTATGCTTCTGAAATATTCAGCGTAGATATATTTTGGGACGGGAAATCTGAATTCGATATCTGTTTTTTTTTTAAACTAGAGAAAGACTTCGGTGTGACGTCTTTTATTACGATAAGGACGTCAATTCGGGAAGTATCTATAGAGATATATATTATATTATATTATATTATATATTATATATCTCTATAGATACTTCCCG
>JANTOQ010292581.1:1166-12925 GCA_027564595.1 Bythotiara depressa | reverse complement strand
ATCATGCATGTAAAAATCTAACGTGATGGTAGGTTTTAAGATCTATAGTAAACCATCATGCATGTAAAAATCTAACGTGATGGTAGGTTTTAAGATCTATAGTAAACCATCATGCATGTAAAAATCTAACGTGATGGTAGGTTTTAAGATCTATAGTAAACCATCATGCATGTAACAATCTAAGCATATCTTTTTAAACCTTTAATCCTCTGGATTTAATTATATTGTTACTAATTTCTTTGCGGTGTTGATTTTTCGGGAGGCTAGTTATTGGAAATACAAAGTACAATACATTTAGTAAAAGCTTATAACACCTCCAGTTTTCTCGTCAAATTACATAGATTTTCTATAAGAAAATTAATGTATCCAGGAGGTACATGTATACATTCAAGGGTTAATACTTTTCGCAATACCTTTTTTTCAAGGATGATAAAAAATTAAATTGGCACAAAGTACTGATTCATTTCTTAAATATAACTTGAGAGTTTTATCCGTCAAGCAAGCAGCAAAAGCTTATCACACTGGAGATGGTGAAATACGCTTTAATGTCTGATAATGCATCTATAGCCTCGTTGACCTATATTTTATATTTACAAATAGACTGTCTTGATAAACGAAATGCTATAGGAACTAAAAAAGTGAGAAAACTAATTCCAATTTATTGTTGTGTGTAATTTATAAAAATGAAATATTATTAATTATTTTTATAACCCGTTCAGACCATGTAGTTAATGTGAAATTATTTTGTAAAACTCAAAGATACTTGAAGTAGAGCTTGCGTTGTTAATGCTACTGACAATGTACTGTTGTACTGTTGCTGATGCTCAATCATCTTGTAACGTCATTATACCATAAAATAGAATTGACCATGTCATTTCGTAACATCATTGACAATTAGAATGATGACAGATCATGTTGTTAAATGAAAACTAGGTGATAGCGATTAGTGAACGTGCTAAGTTTTATTGTAGTTGATTATCGGAACTAAGACGCCATTTTGTAAGTAACGTCCACTTAGATGTCAATTTACATATAGCAATATCCTCATTGTTACTAAAGGTTTTGTTATAATGAGTTCTGGCAAATGGCGTCTTAAATGTTAACGAATTAGAAACCATTTTCACTGAATTAAACAATCAAGTTCCTTTTATCATGTACGTGTCACTGAACAACGTGTTTAACTAAAGAATATCATAGACAATGACTTCCATGTTCTTGCATCTGATTAGTTTGGAAGCATACTTACGCTAATAACGAAGACCAGCTATTTCGTTTTTTTTTAATATGGTTTGCTGCGCCTTGATGAACCTTTTTCATTGAATGTTGTGTTGTTTATGTGATCTTACATATGTTCAATTCGTATACTAAATATCAACGTAAACTAATGGCTTCCACGTAGCTTTCGCATAGTACTGTGCTAGCAGTTTTCACTAGGTTATAATATATTAAATGTCAGCTACCATGTAGTGATATTCTGACATACTCATAATTGCCGCAATGTTTTAATGGAATAAGTTATCAAGTAAAGTTATCGAGTAAAGTACCTATAAGGTGAAAACGGTGCGTACTTAGCGATAATTTAATTAAAGAAATAAATTGTTTTACTGTTCACGGAGAGATTTTAATTTAGCGAATGGATCATGTTGGGGTTTTAAGTATAATTTCCAATGTGGTAATATTTCCAATGATTTGCAAATTATTTCACGATAAATATCTGACACAATGGAATTTGAAGTATCTCTGGAAGCATCAACATATGTAAAATAACCACGAACTTAGTCTTTAGTCCAAAGAAGGAAACAATAAGAAATGCTTAAAAATTTAAGGCTTTTAGTCACCAGGTGGGCTTTTATCGAAAATGTTAATAATAAACTAAAGAGAGAAGTTTCAGTATCGACCATATCTGTAAATATGAAAGATCACACAGTTTTGATTTGCAATTCTAACTACTTTCATTATGAATACATATCAAAATTTAATCTCTGTGTTATCACATACCTAAACTTTTCAGACAATCTACCAGAGCAATCTGAATAGCCGCTATTCCTACATACGCATTTATGGTTGATTTATACGTATCTTCATTACTTTCCATTATCATCCTCTCCACGTCAATATCATATTCCCTTAAATGACTGGATGTGTTTAGGATAGATTCTTTAAATAGCGGAATATTCATCATTTTTTGTCCCATTTTATTCCATTGTGTTCCCATTCCAGAAAACACGTACCAGAGTGGGCGGTCACTGTTCTGTACCTTTCCTACGGCCTCTATGGTATTTTCACCACCAACAACTGCGTAGCCACGATATGGAAATTGTGTGATTGATACCGTAGATATGATAGACTGCAGTGAAAACAAACCATCGTTGTGCGGATTTGTTTGAGCTAATTTTATAAGGCTTTTGACAGCTTCTTCTGAACGACCGAAAACTGGGACGCAAGTTTTCCGAACGGTTTCTATATTTTTGCAGTGATGATTTATTGGGGAATTCAAAATAATGTGCACATTGGATCCACCAAAACCAAACGAGTTAATACCTACTATACCTCCATCCCACTCAGTTGGTTCTGTCACGACCTAAGAAAACGAAAGTTGCGTTATTTCTATTCTTGGTGCAATAACCAATATTGCAGTATAGCAAACATTTCAAATTGGCCGTTACGTCATGTTCGTTAGTTTTGTTGTGCAAATTATAAAGGCGCGCCACTGAAAATATCGTTTTCACCTTCTCTTTCAAATATTTTCTCGATCTTATTCCAGATGTACTACTTACAATTTCATTTCAAAAGGTAAGTGTCAGTAAATTTATATATTATTTTGTTATTCGTTTGATGCACCTGTGGCGGTAGATATTTTCTTTATTTGCGTATGTATCAATACATGCCAAATTGTACATTCTTGATGCATTTTATGTGAATGTTGCGAATTCGAAGAAAAATGTTGTTCCACATATGAAGACCTGCCTTTGCTATTAGGTGGTTTCAGGCATCTATTTATACCGAACATTAGCCTACTATCTATACAATAAAATAAGTTACAGTTGTAACCTTAAAACGCATCAAGAATGTACAATTTGGCAGGTATTGATACATACGCAAATAAAGAAAATATCTACCGCCACAGGTTCATCAAATGAATAATAAAATAATATATGGTGTACGCGCATGGCTAAAGTTGTACAGAAAATAAACGTAACAGGCAGATTCCAGTCGGAAGCTAAATTCAGAGAGAATAAAATATTTTTCCTAGCGAACGATTTGTTTCGCTAAGGAAAAGGCTAAATTTTGAACACATGCCTATATATATATATATAAATACATGTATAAGACTTATCTATGAAACAGAACAGGTTGTTTACTATCTATGTATTTTTTTATCCGAACGATCAGAAAAGTTTGAATTGAGTTAGACGAGACCTGTTCTTCTTAGTAAGTTTATTGTTGTGCGCATGTGTTACTAACGAAAATCGCTGCTTCCGACGAAGCAAAGTTTTACTTACGTAAAATAATTATCATTAAAATTATACACTAAGGCAGCACGTCAGTGGAATCACAATTCTATACTTAGATAAGGGAATAAGGAAAATATTAGCTGATCAAACGCGCAGGTTTTAACAAGGATATTCTTGCATGTCTAATTATACCGAATACGCAATTCAGAGGTTTGTCTCTATGCATTATATACATTGAATAGAGTGCAATTTCCCAGTAAAACAATAAAACATTCTTACGACTAATCCAATGGAAATTGCGGATGCTGAGATGACTACAGTCCATTGGTTAACATTTTCGCGCCTTGCTTATTAAAAAGTCAACTGAACTAATATTGTTGCAACCTCGTTACCATAGTCCTAGAATCATCTAGGAGATGGTTTGAGCGAAAGGAGTGCCCCCCCCCACCAGAAAGGAATCAAATGATTGGTCATTTATTTGCTATTTTGCTTTTTCAAGGGGGTTAATTATTGGAAATATTATGTAAAATAAATTTGGTAAGCGCAGATAAGATACCCTGGTTTCTTATAAAATTATAAAGGTTTGCAACAGGAAGTTTAATATACCCAAGGGATATACATATACATGAAAGAGTTAAATAAGAATTATTCTGTTAGTTCTTGTTTACTGTTCTGGTTCTCGGAGCATATGAAATGTAAGGTTATTATCGTATCTTAGGACTTTGCAAATTTGCAAACATTTGAAGGGTAATTATCGTATCTTAGGACTATGTGTTTGAGACCTTGTCCTATTTCTTGTTCCCAAATGGGTCATTGACATTGGCACAAAAATAGGAAAGGAAAACTGTAGTGTTAATCTCCTAGCTATGCTGCGATTAACGAGGAAAGATAAGCAAGTAAATTCAACAAGTACATTACTATTGTGTGGGTCTATACTAAAACTGAAGTTTCCTTCTAAAGCAGCGTGTAGGTGAAGCAATCTACAATAGATTAATTAATTAACATACAGCAGCCCAGTGGGCACATCGTGGTCACACGATGTTGCAACAGCGTTATACAACAACGTATGTAACGGTTCTTCAACCTTGTCAGGACGTTGTTTGACCATGATGTGCCCACTGGGATAATGCATGCAGATACATATGCATGCATAAAATATCACCAAAATTTTACCTTCATCCGTCCATCGATGAGAGCAAGAATATTAGGATTTGGATTCTTGAAATGTAAGTTAGGTGGTAAAATCTTGTGTTTCATTGCAAGTACTACCTTGATAACAGAGGCTAGACCAGCTGCTCCTTCAGCATGCCCCATATTTGATTTGACCGAACCAATCAACAAGGGGACTTTGCGGTTATTACAAAATACTTTAGCGATAGCATTTGCTTCTTCTGGATCTCCAGCTACTGTTCCTGTACCATGTGCTTCAACATACTGTACTTGAGCAGGGTCCACTTTTGCTTCTGCGTATATTTCCTGTAAAAGGCGCCGTTGACTTTCCCCGTTAGGATAAGTGATACCTAAAGGGAAAATGCTTTTGTTTGTATTATGCAGCATCAGCAGCTTCATTAGAATTAACTTAACTTAACTTAACTTTACTTAACTTAACATTTTAACTACCTCTTCGCAAGAAAACAAATAACTGAATATAATGAAATATTCTCTGATCCGGAGCCAGTGTTACAAGGCTCTATATTAGGTACTAATCTGGATTCAACCTAAACATTGTATGATAACTTCTCTAAAGCAACCGAGCAAATATACAAGCATATCACAGTCCCATTGCTAACATATTGCTCTAATGTTTCCTTTGGACTGTGCTATTCAAAAGCACGGAGTATAATCTGCAGTTGTGCAATCAAATGAGATCTTGAAATCAAATTATGCTATTTAATATTAGACGTGTATAAACCGTGTCGTATAAAATATAACTATCAATAAATGGTGAGCCCTGGTCATTAAATACGTTGATTTGTCACTAAAAATATATATCCTTCATTGAAAACCAAACAGAAACAGATCTGCGCACATAGATTTAATATATTCATATAAGATATCAGTTTTATAACCAAGCAGCCAAGTAATATGAACCTTATCCACTAATCTAAAGAACGTATGGAGTAGCTAGTAACATCATGTATATTGTTGTATTGATGTTATAGCTAGTAACATCATGTATATTGTTGTATTGATGTTATAGCTAGTAACATCATGTATATTGTTGTATTGATGTTATAGCTAGTAACAATAATGTTATACTTGATGTTATCGCGGATGTTTATTAAAGTTACTCAAAGGTTACTGTCACGACTAAATCTGTATTGCATCCTTTTGGGCAGAACGACGACAGAATTGAGGCTAGTTTGACTCATTATTACATAAGTATACCTCCCGGTTGCATTAAATTTCACATTGGAAACCTATAAATTATATGAGGAACCAAGGCTTCTTATCAGCTTTATCCAACGCTATTACATTCTTATTTCCAGTATTTAACATCTACCGAAAGCAAAATAGGTAGGAAATGACTAATGCTTTTATCCTTTCCGGAGACACCATGCATTACAGCGTTAAAACCAAATTGATGTAGTCATACTAATTGTTATGGATATACC
Organism: Bythotiara depressa; assembly: GCA_027564595.1. Classification (NCBI taxonomy): domain Eukaryota; kingdom Metazoa; phylum Cnidaria; class Hydrozoa; order Anthoathecata; family Bythotiaridae; genus Bythotiara; species Bythotiara depressa. The sequence continues at coordinate 6,855 of JANTOQ010292581.1, read as the reverse complement.
TGCCAAAATTCATGTTTTGTACAAGTTTTAATGCAAGACAAGAAGGTTGTGGTAATGTGATATATATATATATATATCATATTTCTAGGTTTGTTGAACCGGCTGCTTCCGTTTTAAACTTTTGTTTTATTTTAAAAGTGGGAATAGAATGTCCCTTTTCCTTAGCGTCCCAAAAATGCCCTACCCCTCGTTTTGTTTTAAATAACTCATAATTAAATTATCCAAATGAGCTGGAATTTCACAAGTCTGTCGCAAAATATATATGAAAGAAATTTATGAAAAAAAAATGTTAAAGCTTTGCCAGCAGGTGCCTGACCACGTTTTATTTTGTGTACATACATGCTTATACTCATAACAACATATTTTAAATCATTTTTGGTATATTTTGTCTATTATTATTGCAAGTGACATCATGAAAGTCAAGCAAATGGAAACGTTATTGAAATTTTCATAATGCTCTATTGTTCTATTGCTCTAAAATAATAAAGAGACAAAAGGCCATTGTTTCAATTTACTTTCAAAATTTAACATGGTCTACCTGGAAACTTTATTTGTACAAGTAGACAAAAAGTTATTGCAATTTCAATAATTTTCTATTGTTCCATTGTTCTAAAATAATTGAGGCAAAGGATATTTACTTCGAATTTATTCTCAATTTTTTAATCAGCTCTGCACGTGTTTATAACATGTACAGAGTTTGAAGAAATTCGCATAATTATTGCAATTTTAAAAATACCTATATTTCTATTGTTTTCAAACTATACAAAGATAATAGGTCATTGTTTCGAAAATTATTTTGGATTTTGTAATTGTCTTTGTTCATGTAACATTTGTGGAAAGTTTCATTCAAATTGATCCACTACAAAAGATTTCAGAGGGGTAGGGCATTTTTGCCCCCCTTCCCCCTCCAAACAGAATATGCTCCCCAACATACCCCAAATAAAATTTCGCACACTTTGTAATAAGAACTCGTTAGAATTAAAAAGTAAGAATGGGCGGGACTTTAAGAAATACTCATATGTCCTCACATGTTCTTACTGTGACTGTTAATGGATTAGTCTCTCCACAATTAACTCAATAATATTATACAATAATAATAAAATAAAATATATGAAAAAATCCTTTATACCTTGAGATGTGAATCCGTCTTGGTTGGTTTTACAGTGAACAATGTGCGCATATATTCTTTTAGCAACTTCTCTCTTCACCAAATAAACGCATGCTACTCCTTCCGCTCGGGTGTATCCATTTGCACTTTCATCAAATGTTTTGCAAGAACCGTCTGGAGAAAGCATCTGAAGGTTGTTGAAAGGAACACTACCTGCTGGAGATATTGTGAGGTTACAACAACCAATAATTGCTGCGTCACATGTTCCGAACCGGATTGCTTGCACCGCAGAATCCATAGCTACGAGTGAGGATGAACATGCTGTGTCTACAGTAAAGCTCGGACCATTAAAGTCAAACGAATAGGATATCCTATTGGAAAGCATTGCCTTACTGAATCCAGTTAATTCATATCCGCTAAGGTTATCTAAATCAAGGGCCCCATGCAGTGTCTCATCACCACTTTCTACAGCACCAATGAAAACTCCTGTTTTTGTGCCCCGAATGGTTTTGGGGTCAACGCCTGCATCAAGTATGGCTTCATAAGTGACTTCTAACAATATACGTGCTTGTACAGTCATATCGTCTGCCTGCTTAGCAGAAATACCGAAGAATGAAGAATCAAAATGGGTTATATCTTTGAGTTTGCCACTACGTTTCGGTAAACCAAACAAACCTGGCTCCCATCTTCTCCCATCAGCTGTTATCATATCTTCCATGTTTAGTAAGTGTGACCAGAACTCATCAGTGTTGTCAGATTCTGGGAAACGACAAGATATCCCAGCAATGACAACATCATCTGTAGTTTCAGCAAGCATATTGAATTTGATCGGATGCTATAATACAATACCAGTAATAATAATTAGAATGAAATATCTGATAAAGTAGTAGATTATAGAAAGAAAATGAAATGTTTAGACACAATAATCCATCTTATACATTGTTGGAAATATGTTTTAGTTATTATAATATTTGGACATCAGAGAATAATATTATGTATAAAGTAAATACAAACGGTATAATCACACCTCTTCTTCGGTAGTTACTGTCTACAGACGCAACCTGTACGGCTAAAACGTAAATGCTAATACATTTAATCAAATCTCACTCATTTATTATATGGTAACGAAGTTTTGCTAAAAATGATGGTTTCAATTTCAATGGAGAAAGAACATCCAAACTTCAACATTCTTAAAATGCTTATGTTTAAATTATCATACAAACAAATAATAGTAGCATGGGAAAATATGAACAACAAAGTTAGCTGGTTTCTCTTTTGATTTCTCATTTAAAATGAAGTCTACGTGATGATTCGTATGATAAGAATATGGGACGAATCGGTTATTCTTCCTCTTACAATGATATTTAAATTGCACTATATACCGGCAATTACCCTGATCATTGGGAAAAGGCTAAGGTTGTCCTTTAAGAATTTGATAAGAAACTATAGACCAATTTATTTGCTGCCTATTTGTGGAAAGGTCTTTGAAAGATGTATTTAAAGATAAACTTTGAATTAAATAATATTATTTAACCTCCTTGTCTATCCTTTGTCAGAATGATTCTTGCATATCGCAATTACTTTGCCATAACTCATGATGTGTATTCAAACTTCAATGTTTGTTCTCCTCTTGAAACACCAGCGGCATTTTTAGATATATCTAAGGCATTTGACAGGGTCTGACACAAAGGTTTATTATAGAAACGTAAATGGTAGTGTGGTGTTAACAGTTCTGTTTTGTTCTAATCATGGAATGACATTCTAGCAGGTGTGCCGCAAGGCTCCATTTTGGGTCCTTTGTGCTGTATTTATATCAAGATATCCCAGATAGAGTACAAACTAATGTAGAAAATATTGGCTTACGACACGTCTCTCTTCAAAGTTTTAAATGACAGTATTAAGTTCGTCAAATAAGTTAGACAACGATCTTAGATTGTTAAGTGATTGGGGCCTGTTAAGAGGAAAATGTCTTTTAAGCAAGCCGTTGTAGTCGTGTTTCGCGATACTTTGCAGATTATGCGACGTCATACAAACATTAAGTCAGTAAGAATAAGGGACAATTTGGAGATTTTATATATAAACTCACTGAATGGAATTATCCACCAGGTTCTCTGTAATACGTTTAAGCATTCTCGTGGGTGCGATGAAGAATCAGACCTACAGCTATCTTGATGAAGATTATTGATATCAGAAAAGGGACTGCTTTAAAGCACTAACCTCTTTATTTATTAAAATGCTTTTAACACTATTAGGTCAGGAGGAAAATTAAAACTTTAATAACTTTAGATTACATAAAGTTATTAACTTGAAATTTTGTAACTTTTTCTAAGTTTCTATAAGAAGCAAAATGGCGCAATTAAAAAAATAATTTCATCCTATCAGGGGGTAATATATTTCCATACGTTTTTGATAAAAATATGAACAAAAGCCATATTCTCCCTCAGGCTTTATTTTGTATTGATTATTGCTGACGTCAGCAGGACCTGTTATGACGTCACGAGTCAAATATTTTGACCTAATTGTCAAGATTCCAATATGCTGTTCCTGATTTTTTTGAAGCCTACAGTCGGATGTACCTTGCATATGCTTAGAAAATAAAATTGCCGAGGATCGTTCTTGATGGTGGACCGAACTCTAACGAAGTCCAATACCTCCTAGTGATGTTCTTTACAGACTAATGGCAGACATACTATTCAAAATCTAAAAGTAAAGCAGAACCCGTAGTGAAGCCTAGTATGTGATATAATTCAATATTAAACAACCCGTAACTGAAAAAGGGATTGGGATTAATTGTAGAAGTCCATTCACATCGCTAGTATGAACTCAGGGAAAGCATAATCAACAATCAAGTCACAACAACACTTTCTAGTATACAAAAACATCGTACAATTAATGAAACTCTTGAATCAGTCGAATGCATCAACACCATCCGCAACCACGAATCGTTCGCATGACCAAGGCAATACACGTGCAACTAAATGTACGATCAAGCAAGCCACCCCTCTATCGACTCTATCGCAGACAACAAAGGACAGTTGCTGTACTACCTTTGTTTTTACAACGTGCCTACTCAGCAAGTAGATACCCTGTCAATTTGCCAATATAAGAGAATTCATAAAATTGTATCTTATTTTTGGTTTTAGAAAAAGTTTTTTATAAATATGCTTTTTTTGGGTGTGGTCAATTTTCTCTTCAGAATTCGGAAAAATAATTCCCATACAGAGGTGTCGAATGTTATTAACAGAAATGTTATTATAATTATAAGGTCATGTGACACATTGTTTTTGGACCAACTAATGTATTTTACAGACAATATTTTTATATTCGCCCTTCTTACATATGACGTCATAATAGCGTAATGTGACGTCATGCCATTCTACAAGTGTGTCAGGTGGTATGGTCACAGCTACTGTAGTTGCCGTGTGCCGATTTATTGAGGAGGAGGGTACTTTAAGCCTAAATGTGATGCCATCATCAACCATACACCTGCAGCCATGAAATTTCATATGAATACCTTGGTGTTACGCTGGATTCATACCTGTTCTTACATCTCCAGATTGATAAGATCTCGATTGAAATTGCTGTCCAGAATCCGAGCAAACATCAGCCCTTTCGTTGCAAAGTCTATCTATTACTACTATGATATTCCTGATATTACTATACTGTCATCCAATATATTGCAACCTCAATTGACCTTCAAACTTAAAGTTACAGTCTATAAACGAGAGAGCTCAAAGAATTATTTTCCCCTCGAGTACGTGTAAATGGGATAGCGAAAACGATGCGTATGTATTGACGTTTTAAAATCTCTTTATAACATCGGGGCAGAGATTACACATAACAACTATAAACATTAAACGGCATTAAAAATACGAGAGGAAACAATTCGCTAGTAGATATTGTTGTTAGGCGTTGTCTGTGACAGTGTCATATTTTTCGAGACTGCATAAACACTGTATACATCTTGTGTTTAGATGGGTCAGATGAGGCATTTTGTTTTTCTTCTATATCACGAATAATTATTATTAAAACAATTATAACTAATTCTGCAAGAATAGGTTGACATCATCTTTTCTTATGTTGACTGAAACGTTTAAAAATTTAGGTTTATGTGGGATGGTCGATGTTTTCACCAATTTCATAATTGTACTTAAGATTGATAAATCCAATAAATAAATAAACAAAATTAATGTACTCTATTACCCCGCATATAAGCCCATGCGCTTATAAGCGAATTTTATAAGATTTGACAACTTTCAAGTTTAAAAACCGTGCCGGATATAAGCGCATGCGCTTATTTTATTATTTAATTTTTTAATGATTTTTTCCAATGCAAAAGGGATAAAAGTCGTGAAAAATGGAACGATTGTAGGACATGTACCGAGGGCAATTTCTAAAACAATAACCTTTGCGAATTTAAAAGGTTGCTCTGTCACCGTAGAAATTACTGGAAGAAGGAACAATACACGGAATAATGGTAAATACACAATGAAAGGCTCACCTGACATTGTAGACAAGGCAAACACGATAATTTGTGGGGGTTAAAAGTGTGGAGTGTAATTGGTTGAAATTGGATAAATG
>JANTOQ010292359.1:1308-12927 GCA_027564595.1 Bythotiara depressa | reverse complement strand
AAATGACTTTTGAGTACATTTGGATCGGCTTTGATTCGACTGGGTTTGAGGATTCTGTTTTATGACATTCCAAACATCTTTAGATTTTTTAGAAGATAACGCTTTAGTATAAAACTAACGTTTTTCTGATCGTATTACAGATTTCAATTTACCTCTATTTTTATGGTAGTACTTCCAGTCTTTCTCGTTATTGATCGAGTAGGCAGTTTGCCTTGATAATTTGACTGATAAAATATTATTGAGTCCGAAACCATCCATGGAGCAGGAGGTCTTGTGAAACGAGTTTTTTTTTATAGGGAGATGTTCGTCAATGCAGACCAAATTTAGATTATGGGGTTATTATTTACGACAATCCAGACAATTAGTATTTTTATGAGAAAATTGAATCTGTCCAGTACAATGCCTCACCGGAACCTACTGTCGCTATATTTGATACATCACGTGAAAAACCTTATGATGAGTTAGGGTTAGAAAGTTTAAAATATAGAAGATGGTCTAGAGAACTATATATTTATTATAAAATTAAAAATTATTATAGCTCCTGCATGTTTAAAATCCTTATTACTAGAAACATGAACTCTACCTTATAATGCTGGATCTTTTAAATCCATCAAATTACCAATTATCAGGACAGAACGTTTTAAAGCAAACTTTTTCCCTTATTATGCTGATAGTCGGGAAAAGCTTGATCCTAATATTCAAAATCTCCCTTCAATATTGTCCTTTAAATCGTCATTACTAAAATATGTACGTCCTACTGCGTAACCTATTCATTGAACACACAATCCTCGTGGACTTACATTCATTGAACACACAATCCTCGTGGACTTACATTCATTGAACACACAATCCTCGTGGACTTACATTCATTCAACACACAATCCTCGTGGACTTACATTCATTGAACACACAATCCTCGTGGACTTACATTTTTCACCAGAGTACGTCTTGGTCTCAGTCACCTTTGTGAACTTAAATTTCACCATAATTTTCCAAATACTATAAATCCAATTTACTTATATACAAATGCCATTGAAACAGATTAACAATCTTTACTGCCCTGTCCTAATTATTCTACTCAACGACTTATACTCTTTGACAGCCTCCATGCTAATGACATCTCTATTTTCTCATTAAACAGCTCTTCAATCTTCAACCTTTTTCTGTATGGAGGTGATTGTTATAACACCGATAGTAAGAAAATAAACACATATCTAATGTTATTAAATTTTTGATTGATAGTACACGTTTTGATGAACCACTTATATAAAATAATCATATTGACCCAAGCCATTTATGTTTTGTGCTTTTTATATATCTCATTTTTAGTCAACTTTAATTTTTATAGGCAACGGTTTCTGCCTCACAAAAATAAAATACTTCATAAATAATAAACAAACTACAAATGTCCAATGAAATACATAACAATCGGTACACGAAGTGCAAATATCATATGCAATGCGCGAGAAACACTATATAAGCTACAAATATCCAATGGCATACATAACAAACACTACATAAACTGAAAATATCCTATATGACATACGTATACATTGTTAATCATAATATACATTACGTAAACTGCATATATGCATATTTTATTAATTCGAAATTATGGTTTAGAAGAGACTCACTAGTAAATACTTTGTTCCTCATATTGTTGATAACTGTCTGTCCATGTGAGTAATTTTGTTTCTTGTTGATGGTATCATTAACAGCCATTGAATAGAACATCACTGCATCATACAAGTTTTGTGCCAGATGTGGGGGCTGCAATGAGAAGTAATATGTTTAACAAAGAGATGAAAAGTATGTAAAGAGAGTGTTTTTTATATTAATACACATTGTACTTATTTCACTAAAACCTACATTTGCTTTATTTTGGAAGAAAGTTAAAAGTCATAATATATCATGGTGACGACTGATTGTTGTGTAACATTTAAATGCACACCATGGTTTTATTGATTTATTTTCTTTAAGAAGTCATCATTTTCACAGACCTTACCTTTGCAGAGCTCTTCGAATATCCTGTAGTGGGTATCTTACCCATGTATACGTAACTGTTAAATATTTCCTTAACGCCAATTTTAACTCGTTTGAGAAAATCGCTAGCTGTTCCTTTTGACACATTGTTGGTTGATGCAGGTACTTTAACAGTAATAATCAATGTAACACGCATTGCCTTGCATAGTTCGTAACTTCTTTCTTCGAATGACTGATGGTTATCTAAATCTAAAGTATATCAAATTAACATATTATTATACAATAAACGCCACCAATCTAATTTAAACTTTGTAACTTTATGAAAGCAGTCGTGTTGAAATGCGCCAGCTATTAACATTCTCGTCAAAAACCCTGTTTTTCCTTTGTATTATTTTGCTTTATATTGCTTTTATGGTATAACAACTGACATTTAACCCCTTTTTTATCTCATAGAATGCAAAGACTGGACTGTGTTAATGGTCAAACTGCATTTTGACCGGGTAATCTAAGGGTTCAATACTTGGAACAATACTTTTCTTCCTTGTATTTATTAACGACATTCCAGATGGACGACAATCTTGTGTAAGGATTTTGGCTCATGGACACGTCTCTTTTTTCAGGCATGCGTAATAATTTAAGAATATAAGAATATAAGGGACTTTGTTATATTAAATAATAATCTTTCTAATATAGCGAATGACTTTTAATGCAGATCTTTCCAAACATGTTAAAAAAGTTGTATTCTCTAAGGAAAGAACTGATTCTGTACTACCGGTATTAAAATTTAATAATAACTTCGTTCCCTCTAAGGAATCACACAAACATTTAGATTTTATACTTAAAACAATAAACAGTAAACTTAGTTTTAACATTTTTTTAACATTTTCAACCAATAAATTTATATTCTTGGATATTTAAATTTAAATGTATAGACAAATTTGTTCATTGCATGGCCCAACAAGGCTTAAAGATGGTACGACAATTTTATCAAAACCAACTGCACAACTTTGTAATTTGTGAATTAGGCTTTCTACTTTCCCAGATAATTACAAGGTAGCAAAATTGAAACCTTTATACAAAAACAATCAATTCTTGAACCTAAAAATTATAGACCAATACCACTCCTTCCTCTTGTGTCAAAAATATTTGAAAAAGTAATACACCTTCAAACACAAAAATATCTTGATGATTTTAATATTTTGTATAAATACAAATCTGGTTTTAGAGATAAACACTCCACAGATACATGTCTCTCATGGTTAAATGATAAAATTTTGAAAGGATTTGGTAATCGACAATTGACTGGCATGATCCTTATAGATTTACAGAAAGCATTCGATACAATAAATTATGATATTTTTCTAATGAAATTAAAATGTTTTGGTTTTAGCGAAAAAACAATTATGTGGTATAAATCATATTTAGAAAATAGAACATTCCTTGTTATCATAGAAAAAGAATATTCTAATCCTGGAAATCTTTTATGTGGTGTACTACAGGGTTCTATTCTAGGTCCACTTATATTTCTGTTATATGTAAATGATATGTCACAATCTGTTAATTGTGATCTTCTTCTTTATGTAGATGACTAATGCTTCGTTTTCACTGTCAAAAACCTAAAAACCAATAGAAAATAAACTGAATGAAAATATAACTCTTTGTGTGAGGGCTCTACTGCAAGAAAAATGGGTCCATTCTTCTAATAATGACGTCGGCACTTTTTCTTTTAAAAATAAATGTTTTAAAAAACTACATGAATTATATATCAGTGGAAAGGAAATATCATGCTGGGTATTATTTGCTGAAGAACCATGGTCTGAAAATCAAGTGTTGATGAGTCATAAGCTTTAGAAGTCACAAATGTTGACGTCAGCATTTTTTCACAGGCAATCATATTTCACGAATATACCCTTATTATATACCATTGGAAGTGAAGTTTCAAACTGATTAATATTGGAATAAGAACCACTTACTCAAAACAATCGGAAAAAAGTTGTTTCAAGTAAAGAAGGTCTGGGTTGTGATACTTATAAATCCATATCTATTTGTATGTTTGTCGGTTTTGTTGTTATTTTTTCTAGTTATCATGGTGAGAAATACACTGAAACGTTTAGATAAACAAATGGATAAAATGTTACTACCTGTCTTAATTTATTTGTTTAAATTGCCAAAATTGATTTCTTTTTCCAAAAAACTAGTGGACTTTTATTGTCATATATGTCATAATAAAACGCGTAAATTTTCAAAATACAATACAGTGCCAAACATGTCAAAATACCCAATTAGGTGAGAATGGGATGCGGATGAGCGTTAGAGGGAAGAAGAGTGGAAGTAAGAGGGAGTACTCCCTCTTACTTTCACTCTTCTTCCCTCTAACGCTCATCTAATATTACTTCTAGTAAATTATTATCACGATTAGTTTTATACGCAAATTGTTTATCAAAAACAATACCCTTTTCGAAACACTTACTGAAAGTTAGATTTTCTATAATATAGCTTTAAATAAAAGGGCGTGGCGAACTACCTGTCAATATTTTTTGGTAGCATCTTACTCCAAATAGATAAAAGCTCAGCTACAAGAAGTTTCCTGACAAATGAATAATCTCTCTACCAAAATTTATTTCAGAAAAACCGGAGGAGTGAGGTCCCAGGTTCCGATAGAGGGTCCACGGACCCACTTTTCCGGTATAGCGTTGGTAATTACATTTTGATATATATCTTATTTCACCAATATTACAGCACTCGTGAGAACTGTATTTAAGGTACATTTCCTAAGAAAACCACTGCAGGCGATAGTGAACGTCATGAGGTCACCAAAGGTCTGGTCAATAACTACATTTTCATGGCAATGCCTTAAATTCGTATCTAAGTTTATTACGTTCCAAGGTTTCACAATTCGGTCTACTGTCTCATAACCAACATAACATTATTATTGACACATACAAGGACATTACTCGTCAGCTATCTCTCCTGTATGGAAGATGTATGGGTGAAGATAATGAATGGTATTGTGCAGGCGAATAATAATGATAAACCTAAGAGTGAGTCTTTTAAAGGAAAACATAAAATATGTCACTGTTCAAATATCTTGGAAACGAGTTTGTGTTTCTAAAAGTTCCTAGCTAGTGTTTTATTGTCAACCGCACCGTGCTGTGAAAAGGACTCGAAACTCGCAAACTCTGTATTGCAAATAGGACTCGCTACCACTTTGCAACATCTCCACAAATTATTACATCATGTCACTGGCACGTATATTGTTACCCGCATTTTTAATGACTGTTTCTCATCAACAATGTTGTTTTACTCGATCAAGGTAGATTACGGTAACCACGATCTGCAGCAGAAAAAAAATTCATTGCGAAAAAAAAATGTATTGCCGTAAAGTGTTTTTTAGTGCAAAAAAATTAAAATTAAATTAAAATTAAAATAAAATAAAAAATAAAATAAAAAAGCTATGGATTTTCTGTTGTTAAGTTTACTTCTATAAAGGCTCACATATAAACTAAGGTCGCTCGCGCTGAGGGATATACATTTGCAGTGTTCAAAATGTTACATCCATGGTCCAGACAGATATTTCCATTTGTGACTTGACAATTTGGTTGTTTGGTTGTTTTTCGCTAATAAACATGTAACAATACAATATTTTGGGAAGATAAACCTACAACCATTCACATAATACATTGAAACAAGGCGCAAAAATGCAAATATTGTTCACTAGAAGCGATGAGAAACCAAATGTGAATACAATGAGAAGGTAACACTTAGGTTCTTTGGTTCTAAAACTGCCATACTCATTCGTATTGATGGATTAAGGAGTATCTAGCTTGCCTATTTTGTCCTTATATGGATATATATGGGTATTGTGATGTCACAAAACGAGAAATTATTTTAATTTTGAATAATGTTCCAGTTTTTCTACAAATAAAAACAGTGGGATCGCAGTGCCACCGAGTTGCTGTCAAGCGCTAACTCCATTCTCGCTTTTATGAACGCTTTTACGAAAAGGGCTCAACCTTGAAAGGGTCCTAGCAGGCTAAACGTCTCAAATATAATGTGAATGATTCTAGATAAAAGTTGTATTGTTAAAACACAGTAGATATAAATAGATACGGTAATATCCATTGTGTGAATATCATTACAGTATATGCAATTGGGAAACAAGTCCAATGGTCCCACAATGTAACGTCTCAGAATGTCTTGTGGATAATGGGCCCTATGCATATTGAGATGGCATCAGCAAGTGCTATAGGAGATTGGCTCGAAGGATCTGGGTGGATTGACATTTTAAGGAAATCAAATACATCAACAGGTGGACGAATCGAAAGCTTTCTAAAAGGAACGAAGATCATTAGCTTGTTTGTTTACATTGTCCAAAGAAGCTTTTAAAAACCAGGAGGAAGGTTCTAATAACTCATTTAAAGAATAGAAAGATGAGGTTTCTCAAAGGTCTGCAACTGCTTCATTTTGGTTCAGTGTGATAGAATTACAGACATTGCTGTTCGTGTTTATAAAAGGTTTACGTCTCGGAGATCTTAGTTTGTTCTGTTCATGTATACGTCACATTCTCCCTTGGTATTTTGCACTTGTTCATATCCATTTCTCTCGGTGGATGTCAGTGTTTATAGAAGACATCCTTAAGCATTAAATGAATACGCTTATCAAAGACTGACAAAAGGCTACTTCACTGTGCGGAAAACCAACAACAAATTTCTCTTGTATTGGTATTGATCAGGCCCATGAACATAAAAAAATTGTAAAGGGTGAAGGTGGTGCGATTGGTATCCTTGACAACAAATCAATATTACTGCGATGGGAAAAGGCTGGGCAATCATTGCTGACAGGTTAAAGTTTTAAGAAGAAATGAACAATGGAGATGTTTGTTCACATCATGAAGATAATGATAACTCTGAAGCGTCATTCAGATCTGATGTAGAAGCACTTACTCAAGCTTTCACTGAATGTGCTAACTCGTTTGAGGAATTAGAGAGTAAACTCGTACATCTGACAACAAAACATATTCTAAACGAAGATGCCTCTAAATCTGTAAAAGAAGCCAAGATGATCGGGAAAAAAAAAAATACCAGGAATTCCTAAAGGAGAGACTGCTAACCAAGAATGAGTCCTTGTATAACAGCATTCGAAGAAACAATTTGGCCTTATTCAAACAAAAGAAATCTACGAAGTCCACGAAATTGCAGCAAAAAGTGAGAACTTTAGCAAGTGAAGGCCGTTTGTATGCAAATTTGTATGTGGTATGTCAGTCACGTATAGGAAACCTGAAGGAGTTTTTTTCTCATGAAAATCCATATTTTCCTATATCAATATAAGAGTTTGAAAAGCTTAGGAAATGTAACGCAAAGGTGACTTTTTGAAATGCTTGGAACATTATGGGAAAATCAATTTTGAGACACCTTCAGAAAATGCTAAAATCTTTAATGGGGCTGCATATGCCATGACGAATCCACCAAGAACAGTCAAGACATATGGTGATTCGTAGGTGATCTCTGTAAAAGAATGAAACGAATCGCCTCCAGTGTTGACCATTTGGATTTGGTCTTTGACAGATACTTTGAAAATAGTTTGAAATCTCAAACGCGTGAGTTAAGCGGCGCTGGAATCCGTGTTGCTGTTCGACAAGAAGACCAATTGGTAATAAATTTTTAGATTTCATGCGAAATGATCAAAACAAAACAGAGCTGTTTGGTATGATAGCAGAGTCTACAGATGCTATTCAATGCAATACTACCATTTTGGCAACAAAAGGAGAACAGATTTTGTTCAATTCACAAATTGATGAAAGTAATATTGCTCCCTGCAACCACAAAGAAGCGGACAGGAGACTGGTACTGCATACATATGATGCTGCTATACATGGTCACACAAAAGTGACGATAACAACGGTTGACACAGATGTTGTTCTGATCGCTTTGTACCACTTCTTTTCATTAGAAGTGGAAGAGCATTGTATTCAGTTTGGAGCAGGAAGTCATCGACGCTATATTCCAATACATCAATATGCTAGAAATTTGAAAAAGAAAAGGTAAGAATTAAATGCATTATATTCAGAAAAACGATATTTTATAAACAATAACAAATAACAAAACACTTGCACAGGATTTGGGTTGCAAACTTTGCAATAATCAAACTATATATACTCTAGGTTAACTGTGACAGAACACTTGACACCAGAAGATTTAAGAATCGTGCAGAGATTCGTGATTCTGATGTATGATAGAGCAAGCGAGAGTCTTGATGCGAATGAAAGTAGAGGAGTTATTTTCACAAAAAAGGCAAGACCAGTAGAAGGGATTTCTCCAACAAAATATGCCTTAACGTTGTCAAGAGCAACCAAAAAGGGTTTCCGGCATACAAATTTTCATGCTAGGATTGGAAAAAAGATGAGCAAGGCATTTCACCAATTTGGATGACAATTGAAGAGGCTTCAAAAGTTTGTCAGGAACTGGTAAAATGAGGTTGCAAAAAGAAATGCGATGCTAGGTGTCGTTGTATAAGTTCAAGCCTGAACAGTGTAGAGTTGTTTTATTTTGGGGAAGATTGTTAAGAGCCGTACCAACTATTTCATTCTGATTGAGGAGAGAAGTTTAGAGGATTCTTAATTGTAATTTAAAAAACGGTTATAAAATACATTATGTTTATGTTTGGTACTTTCCTATTGACCATTATATTTCAAATAACTATGTTATGGAAAGTTTTGAGTATGTTGTTCTATTACAATATTAGTAAGCTTGGAATTTCGCTTCCAATATAATAAGTGTATATTCGTGAAATATGATTTCCTGTGTAAATATGTTAGCATTTATAACTCTTCAATACTTGATTTTCAGATGATAATTCTTCAGCAAAAAATAATCAGCATGAAATTTCCTTTCCATTGATATATAATTCATACAGTTATTGAAAGCATTTAATTTTAAAAGAAAAAGTGCTGACGTCAGCGTTCGCGTAGCTTTTGTGCGTGTCTCCCTCAAAATTTTCAAATAATTTGAGATAGGGAACATCTGTTCCAAGTTTCATGCTTTTATCATAATTAGAAGTATAGATGTGCTAACTGCCCTCACTATAAGCATTCATTTTGGTGAAGATAAAACCAGATGTATAGTTTTTGGAACTAAAAGAACAAAACAAAAACTTACAACACTAAATGAGTTGGACATAAGGCATGATGATATTAAAATCAAACAATACACCGAAGTAACATATCTAGGATGTATACTAAATGATTGTTTTTCGGGTGAATCCATGGCCTCTAAAGTATTAGGGAAAATTAATGGTAGATTGAAATTACTTTATAGAAAACAATCATTTTCAAACTCTTTGCAGCGCTTTAATCCAACTAACTTTTCGATTATGCATGTTCAGCTTGGTACCCAAATTTGAATAAAAAACTTTCTAAAAAAACACAATGCTTTTGTTTAAATCTGTATAATATATATTCCGCAAAACGTATCACTCATTACACTAAAAACGGAACCAAAGTTCTTAACTAAACGATCAAATATTGGACAAAAGGCTCTTTCATACATAGGTCCACAATTGTGGAATGGTCTTAGTTCAGACTTAAAATTAGCTGGTAACACAACCAATTTTAAGCATTTTAACAAGAAATTGTTTGCAAATCTACAGGAAAGAGAAAATGATATTTATCTTTAATAAAATAACTATATAATCTTCAATTTTACAAAACAATATTTTATTTTTGTTTAAACATTATCCTTATATGGGAAATATTACGTAAATAGGGACTTTACAAACCCTTCAATATTCCCTGCCGTACTAGTATAAGGATAATTTATTATTAACATTTTATTTATGATTTCATCATTTATTTATGATTACATATTTATACTTTTATACTATTTTGTTTCTAATTTATACGTTTATACTATTTTATTTGTAATGTTATTTTAATTTTATGCGGAACATATACTTACTTATAAGGATACCGTTTCTAAGACCTGATTAAGCGTCTTTATTCCTTTTTACCTCGTCAAACACTAATTAATATGTATAAATTCTTTATCAGATTACATCTTCATTACAGTGTGATATTTTATGATAATTCTTTATGTGAAAGATTTTGTTATAAAATGGAGTCTGTTCAACATAACGCCTGTTTGACAATTACAGATGCTGTTCGTTGCATCTCTCGTGATAAAAATAACCAAGAGTTGGGCTTGGAACATCTGTCTGATCGTAGGTGGTGTAGAAGATTAACTTTTTATATTAGAGTTATGAATGATACGACCCCTCCAAATTTAAAAGACTTTTCACCGACATCTAGTACTCCATTTTACAATCTTGGTATTATCGGTCTCCTTTCTTCCATATTGTGCTAATAAATGAAACCATCATTATTATTGCATCTTTTAGATGTTCTACAGTAAAACATGTACGCCATAAAACCACACCTATATATACAAATCACCATCCGAGTGGTTTTAAATTGCTTACTAGGTTCCACGTAATTCTCTTTCAAACTTCGTGAACATAAGTTCCGAATAATTTTAAGATACTGCTAATCCCCCTACTTATTGTATTTCCTAAACTATTCTCGTCAAGGTTTGCAACTTTTTGAAAACCATTGTAGCATTAACTGTAACACTTCCACTTTATGGAAGGGAACATCTTATTGATTTATTAAGTATACACTCGTTACACATGTTCAGTATTATGTATACATCTCCTTTTCTTCAGAAAATTTGCGCATAAAACTATTTTTTAAATCCTGTAATACTCTTATTACTCATTAAGAGCCATCCACTGATCGAAAACTGATCGACTGATCGAACACTGATCCACTGATCGCACACTGGCCTTGGGAAGGCAAGTTATAGCAATGCTTCGCGCATCTCTAGCGGTAAGTTAACTTCAGTTAACGATGTCGGCGGGGATGAAGATCCACTATATGTTGTGGATATGCCCCAAGGACGTTAAAACTCTCCGTAACTTACTTACTTACTTACTTACTTAAATGATATGACTTGGAAATAGCCTTCTTTTCGTAATACCGCCGTGTTTCCTATGCAGTGTTTTACTTACCAAAATCCGCTGTGACCCACTTGAATGGTGCGTTAAATCGTGCTTGCGCGGCTGCGGTATCTATTTCAAATCCAAAGAATACATAGTTTCCACCAACCATATTAAGTTCTGCTGCAGCAATCAAACATTCCTTCATCATTCTCACATTCATCAGGAATATAATAACTAAAAAACAAGTTTATATGAACATCACTGATAAAACATGACGTCATTTTGATTTATCGTGAATAAAAGAATAGGAGAGGAAGAACATACTTCTAGCAGTTTTCGATAATATTTTCATGTCTTCTACAACAGTGGCGTAATGGACATTGATATTGTATTTGATGTGAGATGCAATAGAGGTTTTAATTAGAATCTGGTGTCCAAATTCGTTACTAATTTGATTATATACACGCTTGTAACTAGGCGAATCTTCAACAATAACAGCAAATTTCCGCCAACGAAAGTACCGTAACAGTTCCCGAATGGCTGGATTAAACTGATTTCCAATGGGCTCTGTCGACGCAAATGTTGGGTATTCTTTCTTGTTAGAAAGACTAGCACCAGAACACATCTACGAAACCAAGAAAACAT
>JANTOQ010292248.1:0-12930 GCA_027564595.1 Bythotiara depressa | reverse complement strand
TTTTTTAGCGTTTTTTGGGAAAAATATTTATAATTTTATATTTTTGACTTCAGAAAACAAATCTACGTGAAAAAATATGTAAGAAATTTTATTTATTTTAAATTCAATATTTTTAAGCTAGCGGCCTTTACACTATCCTTAAGTGCACTGAGGTATGGTTTTGTTTAGGATGACGTCCTTGTTAGGAAGACTGAAAGAAGTTGAATCTTCAGAATTTCAATCATGGACAGATGCTGCAGCACAAGTTAAGGAGGCACTGACCGAGTTTGAAAATGTTGGACAAGAAGACATAGTATGCAATATCATTGAAACAGAACAAGCAATCGATAAGCAGCAGGTATTTGCCACTTTACTACACATAGAACTAATGTGTCATCAAGCAAGTTATATATGTTTGAAAGAAAAGCAACACACAACACAGTTGAAATATATTAATTTTCTTTTATCTTTTTAAGTTCTATTGTGTTTTTAAAAGTTGTTCAATTTATTTACTACTATGTTAACTACTTGGATGAAAAATATTTGTTTGTCTTATAACTCACAATATATTGGATCCGGTGAACTAGCTAATTAAAGAAATAATTTAAAACTTTTGTAAATTATAAACATTCATCCATTGTCCTGATTCTAACATAGTAAGAACAACATTGTCACCAAATATAATAAATTTCATGATAATTAATTATGTCCCCCTTGTTTCATAAGAATTAAAACTAAATGCAAAAGCAAACAAAAACCAACATAAATATCATAGTGTGTTATTATGTGATAACCCTAAAAATATTTTGTTTGCAGAAAGGTGTTTGTTTTTCTCCTCAGAAATTGGCTGCTGAATTGGAACTGTATCAATCAGAAGTCGATTCTTTGTTGCATCAAGGTAATACATTATTGGAAAAGAAACTGTTTGGTCAGAAGAATGCTCAAGAAATTTGCCATGAGATGGAAATGATCAAACAACGTTGGAGTGCCTTGCAAGGAAGAGTAGTAAATGTGTTAAAGAGGTATCTTATTCAATAATTCTGTTGGTAATATATGTACATGTATAAATAATATCGGCTCAAACATTATCTAACTTTAAGTCAACAAGCAACCACTTTCCTTACCAAGTCAAAAACTACTTCAAACATACATCACAGTGAATTTAAACTTTCTGAACTAAATTCAATTCTACATATTTTGGAAAATGATTCAGTCCAGCACCTACGTGTCTCAGTTGTGTACATATGGGTTATGTGTCTCAGTTGTGTACATATGTGTTACGTGTCTCAGTTGTGTTAATTATTGTTTAATGTGTAAAATATGTTATCATGATATTTGTTTGCATGAGTGAAATTTTATTGTCTGGTATGTCTATAAGAACATTGTAATAACAGCGATGTTTCATAAGTCTTTTATGCTATAAATGCTATAATGATTACATTTTCATGTTTTCATGGCTACTTTTAATTAAACACAGCAAAAACAATGTGAACTGTTCTTCACCAGCCTCCATGTTTAAGGATGTCACAAAGTCTCCAAATGGCTCAAATCTAAGGAAGTAAGGCACCCCTCCCCTAGCCCAACTGATCTGCACAACCACTGTGAGACATCAGCACTAAAATACTTAATCCATCACTTGTTAAATACTAATTTGGTGAAACTTGAACCTTGTTCATATATAGTAGATATGCTGTTGGTCACTCATCTGGGTAAGTGTTCTGTAAAAGGCCTGCATAACTGTTTAAAAAGATTTATTTCAATATTTTCAGTCAGAATAAGTTAAGATACAACTTATAAACAAAAGTAATTTAAAGACTATTTTCAGATTTTTTTCTTATGCATACTACGTAGTATGGTCAATAATATATTCATGTATCATAAACAATTTGATTTTTGCTATACATAAATGCTGTTTGTATGACAATATTATTTGCATTAGATACAGGGATATTCTTGCAGCATTTCAGAAAGAAGCTGAAGACAAAACAGACCACCTGTTGGCAAAAATCAAATTGTTTAGTGATTGGTTGCACTTTGCAAAGCAGCAACTTGAAGCTGGCCACACTCCAACAGACTCAACAAATTTCAGTGATCTACTGCAAAGGGAGCAAGGATTGAAGGTACAGATACTTTTTATATACAGTTATTGTATTTGTGTACATTACTAATATAGAGCTTTCCCAAGAAAGACACCATATTTGATTTTCACATAAATTGGTGCAAAGTGACCTTTGTACCTTACCAATTTGTAAACATTCATCAGAAAAAACAATTTTCGTCCTATAATAACTCGCAACATTATTTACTTTGTTTGCTCCTTGTCTGACACAACTTCTTTTAGATTGGTATACCTGATAATCAATTTATTTTTTTCAATTTGAGTGGATGAAGCAAGTAACACATTTTTCTTGGGGCCTCAGCTGCAGTATATTAACCGTAATCTTGATCCACCATTTAGAAAAGCATTTTCCTCTTTCTTTATGTACTGTTTTGTGCATGAAAGTTGACCTGACAGGGAGACTGGGTATGAAGTACTGAACAAGTGAACATCGTAATTGTAAGAACTGCAAAAATATATTTTTAATTCACAGAATTGTAATTGTACAACAGTGTAATATATATTTGTTAAAGGGCAACTAACATTTCAAAATAACTTTCAATTTTTTTACACAATAATTGAAAAACATGTATGAAAGCATATTTCATAAAAAAGACGATTTTTAATAGTTTATGTGACGTGCCTTTTTTCCTTATGCTCATCGCCATTTAACAACCAAATTTTATATACACAATAATGGTTAACATGGAGTTGAGTATAGTTGTGATGTCATGCAGGCTCTATCAAACATTCAGCAGTGAAGAAGTAAAAAAATGTGAGATAAGTCAAGCACAGAAAAAGAATCTATATTTTTGACGACTATGCATTAGAGCCAGAATATTGTAATGCAGAATCGCAGATGAATTTTAATTTAGGAATCTTCAAGCAATGAAGAATTATAATATCTACAGTAGTCACCTGAAAAATATGCACTGGTGTACTTGTGAAAATTGTATTGATGAGAAATTTTAATAATCCAAATTATATAGATAAAAATTATACACAAAATAATACTGTATAATAAAGGCAGGTGTTATTATTATTATTATTATTATTATTATTATTATTATTATTATATACAAAAATATGGTACAAAATTTAAACAGTGATTGTATTTTTCCACTTTATCTTTCTCTCTTCTCGCAAGCTAATGTTGAGTAGTAATGTTTTGAAAAAGTAGACCCAGCGTGACATCACAAATTAATTACCAGGCTCTTCTTCAGCAGCAGTATCGAGCACTGGAAGGATTGCAATGGCAAAAAGCGTGACTAAAAGTTTGAAGCAGTTTAGTTGCTTTAAGTCTAGAACTAAAGGGAAATAAGTAAATATATTATGATTTTTATGTTTTTTTAAAGATTTATAAACTATATATAATAAACAAACTTATTTTTAAACGTTAGTTACCCTTTAATACACCTACAGAGATTTCTTTTCACTCTCTTTTTCATTTCACAACTACTAATCCATCAACCATTAACTTTAAATATACTGGAAATGAAGTTGTGTATGAAATAGATTTGCTTTGCTTATTGAAATATGTTCACCGAATGCATGAAAAAATAAAGTAAATAGTGAAGCAAACTTTTCTGGAAAAAAACACTTTTTACTTCCACTTGATTTTTGAGAAATTTCGTGCACATAGGGAATTTATTGGTATTCTCTTGCATAGAATGGCAGTATCTAGTGTACGTTGGATGAGATGAGTATGATGTGCATTCCCAAATAATAATCATTTAATATCTATATTATTTTTAGCACAGTCAGACAATAAGCTGTAAGTGAAGAAAATATTTTTATGTATTTGCAAATTGAAATTTCTGATTACTAATTGGTAGTAGAATACAAAGGTCACTTGGAACCATTTGCCGTGAAAACCCAATATGCAGGGTGTAATTCAGAAATTTTCAATTGGGGCTGTAAGCCTGCAATTGGGAACTTTGCAACCATGGAGCAGGGAGTTTGGAAGCTGCTCTGGTACCCATACATTTATAAGAATATATTATATTGGTCTGTCTAGGAAGAAAATAGCCAAAGCATGCATGGTCACTGTCAGTAGAATACAATTTTATTATTGAAGGGTAAAAAACTAATCATCAGTGAGTTTTTATAGTCACAAATTGTTGCATGTCTCAAATGGGAAAAAGATGCTGATTTTTAAATAAATAACCCCTGAGAATGCTGGATTACACCCTGATATGGAAAGGAAAGGTCTATTGAAAGAAAACTGTCCTTCTTTTAGAAATTGTCTGCTGATTTGGAATCTCGTGCAAGTGAATTAGATAGTTTTATTAAGATAGCAAATGTTATTTCTGGAGGTGATAGAAATAGTTCAATATATGCAAAGAACGAGCGAGTTGTGAAAGAGACACAAGATCTGCAGAATCAATGGAGTGAGGTGATTGATTGTATTGACACAGAATTCAAAAAGTAAGTTTGAAAATAAACACTCATTTTGAACATTATATTTCATGTATCTCTAATTGTGTGATTAGAATGTTTAATATATTAATCTTTATAAACACTGAATGGCTTTCAATTTTGTGTTGGTATGCAAATGTCTTGTTGTGCTTTTTAGTTTATATGAAATTATCAACAGCTTGTTGGATGCTAAGAGGGGAGATATTGAACGGTCATTGAAAATGGTTAAAGCGAATTTAGATGAGATGGCATATACTGATGAAAAAGACCAGGAGAATATGAAGAGAGATGCACGAAAATTATCTGTAAGTTCATAAGATTAAATGTTTTTATTATGCTTAGTTCATTTTAAACCTTCAAATTCAATGCTTTTTATCAAAAATGTGAAACACTGTTAATGTCATAAGCATTGTGTATCTCTCCTTAATGTGTATACCGAGAACTTGCCTGTGAAATCTATGTGATGAATCATGTGATCTTACGACAAAAAACATCAGTTTTTAGAAAAGGTATTCACTGATTTATTTAATCGTTTATTGATTTATGTTGTGTTTTTTGGTTTTTGGTTTTGTAAATAAACATTCATACTTTTCCTGCCTTCCTCCTGTGTTTATTTCCAAAAAGATATTCATACAACATGGATAATTCAACTATGCTTATAAAACTTAATATTGTTTATGATGTGTTGTTGATATAGGTTTTATTTTATAATATTTTAACAATCTCCGATATGATAATGTCAATGATTTAGAAGATGAAAAAATCTACTGTACATCATTTCATGGTTATAAAAGCTTCCATGTGAGTCATTTCATGATACAAAAAAAATATTCTGTGCAAGTCATTTTAATGTTATAAAATACATATTCCATGTGAGTCATTTCATTGTACAAAAAGAGCATTATGTTCGTGATTAACTAAAAAAATTTAAGATATGTGGTGTGATACATGTATGCTGACAAAATAAGTTTTATATGTTTAGAAACTTCAGTTGAGTTGTTTGTATTCATCCATTCCTACTCATGAAAATTTTGTTTTTCTGTATATCAGAATACTTCAATGATAAGTATATGGATGTAAAAAGTTTTTTCTGTCCAGGGAATGTTTTCCTGTGCGGAGAAGGGCCTGTAGATATCTATAAAATTTAATGTTTTTTCTCAATTTGCTCTACTTATTAAGGAGCTGGTCAACGAGCTATCAAAGTTAAAAACTCCCATCAAAAAATTATGTCAACAAACCCAGTCTGTGAGTGATGTTACATTATTTATGGACAATGAAAAGCAATTATTGGTGCAATCTAGTGATGAGCTGGCTGCTAATCATGAGAACTGTATGTTGCAAGCTAAGCAGACAAAAAACAGGTATAGCCATGGCTGTGGTGTAATTCTATATATTGCTGTGTTGTTTATAGTATTTATTCTAAAGATATGTATATGTTTCTTAGAAATTAATTTTAGGTCATCTTTAATTAAAACTTCATACATTTGTTTTGTGTTCATCTTGTCATAACTCATTTATTAACATACCGACAATTGTGTCAGCTTTGGTAATTTATGTGACCCTAGTGAATAACATTTTGATCTGAAAAAAAACCCATGACTTATGAAATAAACAATGGTTCATTCTTAACATTTGTATACTTAAAAGTGAATTGCAATGTTATATAACTATATCATCCTGTATATCAACCTGTAATGTCTCAGCATACAACAATACAACCTGTATAAAAACAATCAATTTCCTTTATGAATATAAATATATCTATCTACCTTATATCTACCTTGTAAATAATAATTGTTTGTTTCATGTTGTATTTCTGTTTGTATGTAGCATATGCTGATGGGTGTCTTTCCCAGTCTTGCTTGTTATTAGCAACTGTGTGCTTGTCTTGTACCCGCTATCATTGAAGAACATTTGAAATTAATTTGATGATAGAAAACCATTTTAATTATCTATTAGGTATCTTTAATGTATATATACACACAATGAGACTTTTGTCTTTTACAAGTTTTCATCAGGTTAAAAAATTGATAAAACTCCTTAAAATTTGAAATAAATGATTGCAAAGGTTGTTGTAATTAGTGATAAATGTGCATGTAAACAGAAAATAGTTTGAAAGACATCCTTGTCTGAGCCAGGCTTCCTACTATTCATATGCCTAGGGAACATGCTGGTTGCAGGGAACATGTAGGAAAGGTAAAATTTCACCAAAGTTCAAATAAAAGTAGTGCTCCCTGCAGGTTACCATTTCAAAAGATTTGCATTTGAGAAGCTAGTTAATGGTAAAAAAGCAATACCACTAGCATGGAGACTGTCAAAGAGTGTAAGCCATTGGATAGAATAATTAGGGCAATATAAGAGGAAATGTTTATTGGCTTCAATATAATTTGTTCCACCTAAACAGATACCGTTATTAGTATTTTGAAATTTATGATGAAATTTATATTTACATAGATGACTGAGGCCAAGACAAAGTGTAGTTAGTAATTTAAACAAGGATATATACCCAATACACGGAATAGATGCAGTAGGACGAAGAAAGTAGAGTCTGTTTAAAGGGCATTATTTAAGAAGGCTAGCAAAAATTAGAACCAATTTGTTCCCAGGCATTAGCATGAAACAAGGGGAAAGATTTTTTTAAACGGTCTGTTCTAGAATTGGGTAGATTGAAAGATCTAATATTGTGAGGTTGAATTATTGTTTTAGTTAATAGTCTTTTTTAAATAATATGTAGGAGTCATATTATTTTTGATTTTATAATAAAAATATACTCTCCTATACCATCTTTCCAGCTGAGATTTCTTCACATGATCTACCAAAAATAGCACCTTTAATTGCCAGGAAAGCATTGTACTAAACAAATTCAATTTTCTGACAACAGGTTTTATTATTAGGATTATCATAACTTATGTCCCCAAAGTCTAAATGTGATGTAATAATGTCTGAGCCTTTGAAAACAAGAAAGCATTACCTGATATGAAATAACTGATAGTTTCATTGAAAATAAGTGTTTTGTGTAAATTCACCTAACTTGTAAATAATCTTTGTTTGTATATAGTTTTTGCTGAAAAAAATATTTGTGCATTGACCACCCATCTCTCACCCCTATGGAAGCTGAATAAAACTAAATATAAAAATCTTTTCATCTACTCAAACTGTAAACAATAACTACCGACTTTTTAGAAAGTCACTTAAGATTGCACTTATTTTAATATTGCATTATATTTTTATGTATAGACTTCAAGAGATGATTCTTAATTTGTTTAAATCACAGTCAGATGAAACAAAAGCTACTGTCCAGGCTTTAGAAGGTCAAAGGCTTTCCTATGATGAAGATGAAGAGAACCTTTCAGTGCTTAAAATGTATCTTTTATCTGATCAGGTATGTACATTAAGCTTAATCATTGAATCGTCTAATATTAAATTATTGTTTTTAGTGTATGGTTCTGATAGGCTTTTTGGTTTATGATTGACTGTAGTATCCGCAACTTCAATCGCAACATCATTGATCAATCATATATGCCATTTCCCTGGTATAACTCGTAAGATCTGCATACATATGCAAAGGTATGTGTAAACAATGTAAACAACACGTTTTTGTTTACCACAATTATGAACCTTAAATTTCTATGAAGTTTCGATATTTTCCAAGTAAGACTTTACTTTAGAAAATTATAAATGATGGCAAAGTGGAGCTTTTTAAGATGGAAAATCTGGAGCAGTTTGCAGAGGAAGTATCAGCTTATAGGATATTGGATCCAGAGGACCAAGTTAAAATTGCAGAAGTTATAAATGAAGCTCTAAAAGCTATTGAGGATTTGAGACAAATGTGTAAAACAAGAACTAACAGGTCAGTCTTTTAGTCCCTTGTTCTGTATTTCACTGGTTTTATTCCACCAAATGTTAAAGAGAAGAAATGTTTGCATTAACCTCTGGGAACAGCATGGCCATTACTTCTTGATTCCCTTTGTATGTAATACAAATGAAAGTAGAGAATTTATGTTATGAGTGGTAAAGGAAGTGTATATATAATGCTATGATCTATGAGACTACTAATACAGGCCATTTTACACAGCATTTCGTCAGTTTTGTCTCTCAAATTTATTGTAACAAATAGTTGACCCAGTCTGCAGTAAAACAATATTACTATATGTTATCCTTATCAACTTTTTAATTTACATCAGTTGCTACTATATGGCCTAATATATCAAACAACTTCCTGTCACATCGTACGTATCTACCTCTTTATTTTGGACACGCATGCAAAGTGTACAGTACACAAAAAAAGATCTGCCATCCTTTGGTATGGTAGATTGATCACACTAAGTAGGAGCTAGTGCTTATTTAACCACCCAGAGGAAGACCTAGATAGGAAAAATAAGGCCAGATAAACACTGCTACATCAGGTGGTATTTTCTTTCATTTCCTGCTGGTATAAGAATAAGAAAAAAGTTTCGTAATAATAACAGGTTCTTTTGATGTGGAACAGAGTTACATTCCACGTCCTTATGTCAAAAAAAGGAAGTAGATCAGAAATGAACATTTAATTTGTGCTTGTTTCAGATAACTCCCAGGTGGAATTTTATGACGTCATAAACCATTTTACTGTACATATTTCCTCCTTCCTAATGACACTAAAGCCAATTCTGTCACTACATGCTAATATACAACCCTGGCATTTCCAAGCCGATTCTGTCACTACATGCTAATATACAACCCTGACATTTCCAAGCTGATTCTGTCACTACATGCTAATATACAACCCAGGCATTTCCATTAGAACCAATCTACTGGAAGGTACTATTTGGATCTATGACACAAGAACATAACTAGACACCCAGACTGTCCATGGATAATTTATCCCTCAAGCTGTTGGATTGTGTCTATACCATTTGTGCGCAGGAAACTATCCTCAGGCCACTGGGCCTGGCAACAAGTCACTGAGCTAATGTTCTCCTACGGGTTCATGTGTGCTTGAGGGGACATTACCATTAGAACCTTGGAGAGATGGAGAACTTTACTGGACTAGCCTCAACAGGTGTACTAATGAACTAATTAAAGTAAACCATTTTGGGGAACGCATTCATCAGAGGATGGGGGTTGTGTCAAACTATGTTTATACCAAAATACTACTGAATGAATGAATGAATCTAATTCAGAAAGGATAAAAAATGAAAACAAAAATGAAGGTTGATTACCCAGTTCCTACGGTCCTGCAGTAAATATAACAAAAATAATACCTACAATGTGATGAGTATTACATCATAAGCATAAATAAAATCTATTTTATAGAAGCCTTTTGCACAGGCATTCCATTCCATGATGTTGGAGGAAGGAAATGCACAGATCTCATTTAAATCCTTTGAAAATTTAGTATCACAGAGGAAAGTGATCTACATTTATAAAAAAAAATGTGTCTTTTACAAACTCCTATGGCAGAATGTAGAATACTTGAAGAGCTGAAAAACATGTATTTTATAAATTAGACACCATTATTTTGTTTTGTAAATTAATTTATTTTTCCACATTCTGTGAATACATGCATACATAGAAAATTGCACAACAGATTGTGTTTTGTTTGTCTTATGAGGGAATAAAGATCTTGCTGTAGCAAATGGATCTACTACTATTGATGGAGTTTTCTGAAGTAAAGAAATAATTTATTTCAAAAGTGAAGAATTAACACGACTTTATCAAGCCATATTCTTTGTAAAGTTAATGTACTTTTTCTACCTGGTCTGGAGAATCATGAAGCCAACTTTGAAGATATTTTATATATAGTCTAAAGACTATATTCATTTACAAATAATCATTTCTTTTTTATAGGTTAGGCAAAATGTTCTGCCATTATGACCTCTTTGTTCCTGATTGGTTGTTTCTCATTTTAATTTATGCATTTGGAAACAATATGCAAATAACCTAGTTACTTGCTATCAATCCAAACATACATAGGTTTTTACATGTTTCAAAAGAGTTTTTATTAACTGATGGTTATTAGTAGTCTGCTATGAAAACATGGTAAGGCTGTGACGTCTGTTGCAACATGTAACTTACAAAAGCAAATCCAAGAAATTGTCACAGGTCTTTATTTATTCATGCTATTAATTCATTCCTTTAACAACAAACATGAACAACAATTAATGACCAATAATGTTCCAGCCCTGTAAGCCTCTCTAATTCAACCATCTCACACTTTATACAGTATGCTTCGTTGACCACTTGCCAATATAAATTACCAAAGCTAAATATTTACTTCATCTGTTCAAATTTTTCATTAGTTGCATACCTTAAACCAGATTTTTATTTTGTTCTGTTGTTGTTGTTTTTAATTTGCAACATGAATTTTGAAATAAGGTTGTTTAGCTGCTTGGAGTTGAAAGTTCAATCATCGTCAGTTACAGCAATTGAATTTTTCAAATCTATATCACGACTTTTTGTTTGGATAAATCACAGAACTTGGTGTTTGGATAAATCACAGAACTTGGTTGCGTGAAAAATTTTCCCTAGTTTTACATTTATGTCTTAGTTTTTTCTTATGTTAAAATCACAATTTTACATGAATGAAGATTTCTTACATTTTTTTGTGATTTTAATGCGAAACGAATAAAGAAGTAGATATATACTTAGGACAGGGTTCACAGCACTCAGGGAAAACCAGGGAAAAGTTTGGAAAATCAGGGAAAACCTGGAAAACTCAGGGAATTTTCTTTGAAAATCATAACAGTCAGGGAAAACTCTGGGAATATTTTAAAAATTATTTATACATTCAACTTCTGCTATCTCGAAATCCATAAAAAGTGTGTGGATAGCTATTTCAAGATAATAGTTATGGACTGAAACAGTTTGATACTTATGAATCTTTCAATCAAGGATTGTTTTGGGGGTATAAATGGACATTGGTAATTTCGCACTAAATTCGGATAAAAAAAATTTATATTACGTCAAACCAGTTGTCAAATATATTTTTTTCAGAATATCAGGGGAAAACGTATACTTTTTGTCATATGAACTCAGGGAAAATTACTTGAAAACAGAAGAAAACTCAGGGAAAATTGGTATGCAAAACTGCTGTGAACCATGTAGGAATGGTGTTATCTTTTACAAATAATAGTATAAGGCAAGTTTTATGATTGAAAAATAAAATAGGTTGTCTTACACATGGGATTGTCTGATACACCAACATTACAGGAATGGATTATGGTAAATTTATCCAAATATCCTCCACATCCTACATTTCTGTTTAACAATGTTAAAATTATGATGAACGAAATATCAACTGCAAATCTATATCTACCCTATACTAATGCAACATTCCTCAATCATGAAACAAATGAAATTCTATGGTAAACTGGCAATTTATTTTATTGATTTTTTTTTCTTGGTTTCTTCAAAAGCAGGCTATAAAACTATTTCTTTTATTTTCATTCTTGTATAGAGTATATGCTGTTACAATCCATATCATAAAACAATTTCATCAACAGTTAAACCAACAGTTGAAACAAGTTAAAGAAGATGGTCTTGATATTAATAAGAAAGAAATTTGTGATTTGCAACATGCTTCTTATGCCTTGAACACCCTACAGGTAAGTATTGCATTATATATTAAAATCATAATTACCCAGCCTATCTTGCATTCATATTGTACTACTATCAATGGTTGTTCCGCAATTAAAGTTCTGCTCATATTTTCATGTCCCATTTGGGCTATAGAATTTACATCATTCAATTCTATGCAATGTTATGAAATGCAATACTTGCTTGAGTTTGCCATCTGTTGGAAAATTATTTCATATTTGTATTTAGAAATAGTGATTTGCAAAATGTTAAGGCAGACTGCATCGTGTACTACTTTATTTGTAGTATATTTATTATCACTGAGATGAAAAAACACATTTATTGCACACTTATACTCTTGCTATGTCATATTTTAGAATCAATAAAGTTAATCAGTTTAGTAGTTGGTCAATACTAAAATAAAAAACATTCAACCTTCAACCAAAGCATGCACAAAAACAGAGATGGTAGACATATCATGCCTAGCTTACACAGATTCTGTAGCTACTGAGAAACATGAAGACTGGAGACAGATTAAATTTTTTTTTTGAAAGTTCTATGATAACATTTATTGAAGCATTTATTGAAAAATGGGGAAAAGGGGGTAATTTATTTTTCCTTGGTTTTCCGATCAAATTTATTGTTTTATTTAAGTAGTTTGAATTATTTTTTATTGTTTCTGTCATCATACTGCTCCACGTTTTATTTAAGTAGTTTGAATTATTTTTGAATGTTTATGTCATCATACTGCTCCACGTTTTGATTTACTTGTTTTCCTTTCCTCTTTTTTATAGTTGGTTTTATTTTTTTAGCACTTTTTCTTTTTCCCAGTTCCTGTCACATGCCTCTTACTCTTTGGAACAGTCAGGGGGTGGGGGGTG
>JANTOQ010292137.1:0-12931 GCA_027564595.1 Bythotiara depressa | reverse complement strand
TGGGGGGGGGGGGGGGGGGGGGGGGGGGGGGGGGGGGGGGGGGTGAGGGTGAGGGTGAGGGATCCCCCCATCTTGAAGCGCCACAAAAATCCTAGGCTGAATAGGGTTAAGTTGGTTATAGATTGATCTATCCGTACACCTCATCATCCAACTCTTTTCATTATCTTTAGATTTCAGCAGTCGAATGTTTAATGTTTAACATTACAACTAGTTTGTTTAACAGTCTACTGTTTTATCAACATCATCCATCATCAATCCTCCCTCTCTCCAACATAAACCGGTACAGTTCCTAACTAGTCGTGCCTTACTACCGTGTGAGATATGTTTTTTTCAACATTAGCAGAGCAGCTCGCGAAAAATCCGGTGCCATTAAGGAACAACAAATAAAAAAGCATGTTTTTCGTCCCACTTGGTTTGGTAAAAACAACAAATTCACAAGATCAGAGTGCATTTGGAGAACGCGAGAAGAATGGAAATATGTGATATAGTTTTCTATTTATATAAATTAGCTAGCTATCCCGTACGAAATAAAATGATTAGATTTCGTTTTAAATATGACTGTATGTTATTAATAACTTATCCAGGTGGCTATATCATTATTACTAATGCATTTCCTGTGAGATGTTCTTCGGAAAGAACTTTTAAAAGTTGATATTTTTCTACTTTTTACAAGGGAAAACTATCCATGCGATGTTTTAGTGAGAATAAATCGAAATGATTTTATTAGCATTTATGTGAAATTGATTTACTAACAATGGTTAACTAAATATACGTTTGGCGCTATTCACAAAATACTGGGTCTCATACGATTGGCTCTGTTTTCTACTATGTATTGAACATGGGTAACTGTTATTTTATTTCTCTTTTTCTGGTTACCCGCTGTTAATGTTAAGGATTATCAAAGTGGGCCATTCTTCGGACATTTTACTATCTTTAAATATGCTATGATTATTAGAACTAATTGCGTTAATCACTACATAAAAATGTTGACGTACTTCCATGGAAGATGATAAATTAGACCAAGAAGGCGATTATAGTACTGTTAATTATTGTTGGTTTAATTAATTATGTTAATTATTTGTGGTTAAGGATACCTATACTACTTCCCAATCCCAAATTCTAATAATAACGTTTCAATACAACGACCACGTTATATTTACTGACGGCCTTCCTTTTAATAAGCTGAGCTCGTCAAAGAACAACTCTTTACTCCTACATATCGTTTAGGCGCCAAAAACTGACTAGATTATCTGTGTATATTCTCCGCACTTATCCACTTCCCTTGATTCCTATGTCATCTGTCATCTATTGCTGTTATCTCTGTTATGAACGATAACAAATTAGTTATATTAAGTTTTATATTTATATTAACCTTATTAAATCAAAACAATATAATAATCTAATTATGCAGAATGTCTACTTCTTTCCGCACACGAATGACGTTATACACGAATGACGTTATACCAGCACATATTATGTAGAACTTAACATCTTGTAAGAAATATCAAAACCCTTACTTCTCAAGGATATTAACAATTTTATATAATCGTTTTGCATACGCATAAAGCAACGCACATTAACAATTTCATATAATCGTTTTGCATACGCACATCCGCACATACGCATAAAGCAACGCACAACTCCTGGTTATATTAAACTTCCTATTGGAAACCAAAATGGCAAAGAAATTACCAATGAATTGATTCCTTTCCAGGGACACTCTGAATAAAAGGGTTAAAATTCTTGATAAAACTTCATTCTGCGACCCAGCTGACGAAGCTTGATACAGTATTGTACAAAATTACATTACATGGTAATAATCATCATATAACAAGACATACCCAATTTTTATATAAACAGTGAAATCAAACGACCCCAACAGTAAGCAATCTTGCGTGCATTAAACATTTTGATACAAAAAACTTTAAAAAGAGACATAACAGAGATTTCTCAACAATACAAACGAAGAGATTCAAAAGGTTTATTTTTGCAGAATTTTATTATAAAGCCACCTTTGAATGAATGCTTATTCCCCCATTCAGTACAGTATAGTGACTCACAGTTCAGCCCTATCACGTGACTCACAGTTCAGCCCTATCACAATCCATGACGGAGGATGACCTCTTCGTAAAACCTATAAGGCATGTGTATGTGTTTTTGTTCGGAACAATCGATGCCTGTAATGCAGTATGTAAATGTGCTCCTCTGACGCAGTCTTGTAAAAAGTACATGTTTATAAAACTCTCAGTACTCAAAGCTTAGAAAAACAATTCACCAAAGTTAGCATTCCACAAGTGACAACTGGACAGTGGGACAAATGTCGATATTTTCATAAATTTGTCTATTTGAGTGTTTTCTGACATCTCAACACAAGGCAAGCATTGAAATAAGCGTTATTTTGTAAAGAACCACTGGTATTTGTGTCCCTACTTGGTTTCCTTGTTCTTCTTCACAACACGAAGGGGGCTTAAAATCCCATAATTACCAAATATTTTGTACATGGTTCTAAGTCATTTGCATTATTTGTAAATTATACTTAACTTCTTTTTTTCGTGTGTCCGAAATATGAGAATTGATACGTAAACTACGAGCTTGCTTGTTTATGCTAGGTTCCGCTTAGTCAATGATCGTTCAATTTAGGTCACGTAGAAACACGATTCTTATCTACGGTACTTATCAGTTCTCGCGTGAAATTTGAGATCAGGAAATATTGGACATGACACAAGAATGAACAATTTTATTGAAATGTCGTTAACATAATCTTTTTTTAACTAATGGAAAAAATTATTCAATTGCCATAACTCAAGTTTTTTAAATTACTGTCCGCCTTTTATTAATACCACGATGTAAACTTTGTTTACGTACTGCTGCATCATTTTCTCCGTTATTCGTTAGTGAGTAATTGACATAATTAGCCAACGCGGTTGGTGAATTGCATGAGAAAGAATTCAAACTATTTGTCATTCCCTAGGGATAAAACACGTGAAAATGCAACCTCAGCCGGAACGCCCAGAGCCTGTTCTTCGTATTTGGAATGACGTAAACACAAAACGCCAAACATTAACAGTGTTTTAGAGGCGTAACGTCCTCATCAAAAATATGGTTGCTATATGTTCAAAATGTTTAAATTTAACTTACACTGTTTTTATTATCTATGTCACAAAGGTTGATATTGTTTACTTTCGTGTTTTCAGATTAAAAAATCCTCCAGATTTCCTCTCAAAACGTTCACAGGAATATTTAAGTTTTTGGATTATTTACGTTCAATGCTTCAACAATAATAACATATTTATGACGTCAATAGAATATTTTATGAGAACGTGTAATCAGAATAACTGTGAGTATAAACACTACTTCCATGCATTGACAATTTGTGAAAATAATAATGTTATCACGGTATATCACTCGTCATAGTAACGATTTTTCCCACCTGTCTGGTTTTCGCTGTGCACGTGAAATTCCAAGTTGATATACGTTAATTAATATGTTCATGTAAACAGAAGTCAATTGCATAAAATAATGACTGAATGGGGCGTGTGATAGTAAAAGAAAATAGACGTTTACTTTAATAGTAACTGACAATAAGACGACAATGTAGTTTGGTGTATACATATACATAATATACATAGGGTCTTTCGTTTTCATAAAAGAAGTGAATTAAAACAGGCAGATGTTACTATACGTTTGTATGAATGCATTGAAGATTCTGTGTACATATTTATCATATAGAAATATATAGACACTATACGTAGGCTCCTGAGATTACAAAGGCGGAAATCCCCGATCCTCGTACCCAATCCCCACCATAACACTACGTTTCTCCCCTGAAAATGATTCTTTTATAAAATTACTAATTACGATTTTGACCTCATAACATAATTATTGACACCTTTTGTCACCTTAGTAAACTCCTTGGTAAGATGGCTGCTAATGATGATAGAATTGGAATGGAATTGTCTAATAATTTTTAACCACATCCTTTACAAAACAGCAGAGTGATTCTTGGGGGAGGGCGATTATAAGTACCTTCGTAAATTAGCAAAATATTAAAAAATAATCAGATACTAAATCATTGTTACAGAACTAATTAGGAAGGTTTTCCAGTAAACCAGTACCAGCTCATCCTCCCTCCTCCAGAATAAAAACATCCTACATATAACAATGACCACACTGATGCTGGCACAGAAAGAAAAAGAGAGAATGGCTGAGAGAAAGAGAATTATAATAAATAACACAAAATAGAGGAAATAGGATGGTCTAAAAAACCACGAATTGATTTGCGTTATTCCGATTGTATCGAATGATACCAAATACGGACAAGGACTGAAACCAATACTACGCGGCGAGAGAATATTCAAGATCACGAAATAAAACATGTGATCCAACAGGTGATGAAAAATCCTGATAAATAATATGCACCGAACCTAAAAGTGAAAGGATCGACACAAACATCTTTTATACAAGCAAGAAGAAATATTTAAAAGTATCTTTCCCAGTGTTCATTCAGGCGCATTAATGCTTTTCAACGTGCCTCAAATCATGATCTTAAAAACCAGAAAATATTATCCGGAAAGGTCCTGACAATTTGTCTGAAAATTCGGTTGCCAGAATTCTATTTATTTATTTTGAGTCTACGTGAAGTTCTAATCAAAATGGCTGACACGCTTGACAAGTGATACCGTTGGAATTATAGTGAAAAAGGAGCTATCTAAAGCAACACACAGTTATAGCCGCGTGTATATATCGTAGGGCATAATCTTTGATACTTAGTACTTGTAGGATTATTTCCTCAGCGTTAACTGAGCAGGAACAAAGGAATATTATTGGAAATAGCACCACTAGAAATATGAACGCTGCTGCTTTGGCTGCAACAAATGAAAATAAACTTGTCCTTCTGCATAAGATATATGGGGCGGTAGAGGCAAGAGAAAAGGTCCGCGACCATCAAATAGGAGCCATCCTAACCACCCGTGGCGATTTGCACCATATAAAAAGCCTACAACCAAGCTTAGCAAAGCTATTTACGTGTGGCTGTTGCATCAACATTTGGTGAAGACGTAAATGAATGCAACTTTGAAGATAATATGGTTGTTCTCAAAGAGCATTGCTACATTAGACACAGAGTAAAATGAACATGATATTAGAAGGCCTTAGCAGATGCCTTCTCTACAAAGTCGTTCCTCATATGTCACAGTGATTTTTGAGTTTGTAAAAAGAGTAAGACAGAAAATAACCATATGGAAGTTATGCGGCGAATTTGACATTTGCCGTTCACAATGGAACAACAGACCTCGGAAGAATGGAAAGTTGAGTAAACTTTTTCGCGCATGACCGGGTTCGAACCGTAATCGCATTGATGGAGGCAGAAGTCATTACCACTGTGCCATAAAATTAACATTTCTGATCAGTGTTAGTGTGGATTAAGCGTTCAACTTTCACACATAGGTATGCAGGTTCAAAACCCACATATACCTTTTATTTATTTATTTTATTATTCCTTTATACAAAATGCCAAATAACAAAAACAGCTGTATTTTCACAAGGTTTTTACAAGACATGTATATCGGTTACCGTATTTACATATAAATACATATAAGTATAGATTTTGCGTCATTGTTGGTAGTCCAGAGGTTTAGCTCGTTCGTCTCGCAATTGGTAGATCCGGAGTTTGGAACTTGCTAACGGTAAAATTTTAAAAACACGTTTTCACTAGGCTGAAGATAGATTCGCGTGTATAGCCTGAACTCGGGGAAAATGGCGACAACACACGCAGGGAGTCCGGAGCCCAAACTATAGTTCTGCCGGCATAGCCGCAGAACAATAAGTAATAATAAATAATAAATAAGCCTGGTCTATATCATCAACACAAAATTAGCACGCAAAATTTTTGTAGAATCTCGATTTTCCAGACCAATTTGCTCATATATGAATTCATGGCCATAGTAAGGTTTACTCTATGGTGCCTGGTGTTTCCTGGAAATTATTCAAATCTATATTCATTTACTTGCTGTTTTGCTTTTTCCAGGGGTGTTACTAATTGGAAATAAAAGGAAAAATAAAGTTGGTTAAAGTTGATAAGTCCCCCTTATAATTTAATAAATTGTGCTTTCTATAACTACGTTTCAGTAAAATCGTGATTAATAACTCCAACCTTTCGCTCTATTGCGCAAATACACAAACATGATCTTTTATAAAATCAGGCTTACTTACTATTAAGAAATTTAAAACAGGCGTAGCAACACGGACTCGACGGTTGTGAGTTTGCGCCCTAGCGATTAATAGAGTGTCATTAAGTAATTGAAACAAAAATGTATATTTAATTGTTTTGCCTAGAAAATATAACATTATGGGACCAGATGTTGTATGCTAAAAATGCTTGAATGTATGTTTTTGGTTGAATTTTTGTTGTTGTTGTTGAATGAATTTTATTTTGTTTAAAATAATTAGATGTTCAGTAGATTTGTATTCCTTGAATATGAATGATTTTCTTGAAGGTGAAAGTTTTTCTTGGATATGAAACCACAAAGATCCTTGAATATGAAAGGAAAAAAAAAAGAAAAATATGAATGTTTTTTACAAATGTTTTTCTTAAAATGTGAATTATATATTTAGTTTTGAATTTTGCGCTATGAACAACCATTATAGCATTCATCTATTTTTCCCCTTAATTCATCAAATGATGTAATATTTACGAATACTTTGTAACAACATCTGAAGAACGTTCTCGTATAATTAAATTAACATAAACTTAGTGCAGTCATTCCCTAATAAGAAGCTTGAAGGTCAAGTATCAACATGCAATTCTACAAACATGTCATTGTATTTGTATTTGCGCAATAGAGCAAAACACTGGTATGTTTTTTATCTCGATTCTAGGAGCTATTGTACTAGAACGTAGTTATAGAAAGCACAGCTTATAACTTGAATATCAATGTCAACTGCTGTATCAGCATAAAAATATGATTCATGATTAATTAAGTTTTAGTCATGATAAAGAAATTAATTTGTGAAAAAAATAACGGGAAGTTTTAACGTCATTGAGGCATTATCCACAGCACATTAGTGGTTCTTCATTCCCGGCGACGTCTCTAACCGGAGTTTAATTACCACTATAGATACGTGATGCAATGCTCTAACTTGCCTTAGCTTCCTAAGGTCAGTGTGAGATCATCCTAATGATCAGGCTACATTTTAAATCCGCTAAATGAAGTTACTCTGCTTATCTCCAACGTTTCCTTTGTTCATTAAACAGTATAAATGACAGATTAAAGATGAAATCAATTCTATGTGAGCAATATTTATATTTCTTCAAACAACTGGTATCAATGTCAATGCAAAAATCCAAGCTAACATTAAGTGGATCTTTCTAGAAATTTATAAAGAGGCCGTCAAGTCAAAGAACAATTTGTTTGCTTTGCCAGACATCTGACGTGAAATTCGGTCTGCCTTTGGAAGAGTATGAGTTTGCTAAATGCCGTGCCACCGTACCACCGTACCACCTGTGGCATCCATGCCCCGTGTCATCCGTGCACCTGTTCCATTGGTGTTCCCCTGTCGTTCCGTGCTATCCTTGTAATTCGTACTCCGGTGCCAATAACTTAAGTAATAATTCATAGGAGTTAGAATAATGTATGAGAAAGTATGCGCATGCACTATCGCCCTTTATGTCATCTTCCCACTTTTGTGGCAGGAATTTTATATTGGTGTTAATGAATTACAAAGGAAATCGATCACGACCTATTCGCTCAACGTATGACCAAATAAGTGCCCTGCACAAATATTTTCTGTCGGTTTTTCTCATTTTCGGTTGGAATTTTATTACGGATCTAATGAGTCACAAAGGAAATCGATCACGCCCTATTTGTTAAAGGAGTGGTGGCAAGGATAGCACACTTACCAATTTCAACAATAATGGATTCAGCACACATGAATTAGCTTAGAAAACGTATTCTGTGAAATGAAAAATCCCCTAACTTTGGGGTTTTAAGATGTGGTTTTGAATTGTGAGTTTTAGACAATTCACGTGACATCATTGATGACAAACTTAATTAATGAGCAGTTGATGTAAAACAAGTTGTTAGTGAAAAATTGATGTACATTTTAGCTTTTGTAGAGTAAATTATGTATAGGTAAAATAATGTAAATGCACGATGGGTTACTGTCCTACCATGGATTACAAGAGCATTCAAGCAGCAAGAAGTAAGAAGAAATGGAAGGCATGAGCTTTTACCGTCCTCTGCGAGATTAAAAATTGAAGAAAATATGGTTGAATAATTTAAAAAGAACAAAACACTAAAAAAAGACAGTATAAATGTTTGTCATTTACACTTTGATGAGCAGTGCTGTGAACAAGATTTGAAGCTGGAAAAGTAAACTATCCAGTCATTTATTTCTTGCGGAGACACCCTGTCCAATTCCAAGGACAATCCTGGTGCAGTGCAACCAGAAAATCCCAAGTACAGGAAGTGCTGTCAGATGTGAAACCCCCAGAGAAGGCTAGAATGCCTCCCTGGCTTGCCTGTTACTAGCATGAAGCTCCCCGAATATAAACGGGGTGCGACATGTTCTCCGGCAAAATGACAATTGGATCAGAGGTGTAAAAAAATATATAGCTGCACTTGATCTTAGCCATTAGGCCGAGAATCGATCAAAAAAACAAAAAGGCCCCAGCAAAATGATCATTGATCAGAGGTGAAAAAAAGAAAAAAAAAGCTACACTTGGTAAACTGGGAAAGTAAGCTGGAAAAGTTTATATATATATTGTCGGGTTTGTTGCGGCGAAGCCGCAACTGGGATACCGGCCGTTAGGCCCTTGTCCCGAGCTGGAAAAGTTTAATTCTTTCCGTAATTATATCTATGAACACTTTCGCAGCACTTGTGGAATTTGATTTTTGTATTTTTGGCGCTTTATTCCAATATATTATGACAGCGTTGTAGCTAAAAAAGTTTGTATTATGATTGGTGTAACGGATAATAAGTCACATGCATGGTTGCATGAGTTCTTTTACAGATTATATAAACTAGTTTACATATAATTATGTTATGAAAACGTGTAAGGAATAAAAACAAGAAGCGTTGCACGCATCAAAATTGCCGCACCCACTCTGTGCGTGGGATAAGAAATTTAGAAAGCTTATGAAATTTGCATTCTTACTGCGGTGATGTACTTGTTAAGTCACATAACTTGACTAATTTCCTTCTTGGGTCCATGCTTTGTCTGAATTCCACAATGATTGTGACACGTTTTTGGAAAACCTAATTAATCTTTTATAGGTTAAATAATCCTTAAGTAATTAAATAGTCATTTAAATCAGTCGATTTGAGCAGAATAATGCTTTATCTAAGGAATTTTGTAACTTATGCAACTTTCTGAGTAAATTAAGCACTGCCTTGGTGGATACATAAACCATAAAACCTTAGGCACTCTTGCATTTGTTGGGTTCATAACCAGGCTTTTTGGAATAATCAGAGTTGGAAAAAAATATCTATTGTGGTTTGGAAAAATCATTTTACACTTTTCAAATTTGTTATTAAAACAAGTGTTTTAGAAGGATTAATGTGGCCAATAACAATAATATAAGGTAACAATAATATATTTTAATAATAAGATAGGCCAGGCTTCCGGTCCCCTGGTATGATCTCAATCAACCTGTGTGAAAACACACCTGTATTAACCTTGTTTCCAAGGAAGGTATCACACATGCCACATGTTCATTGTCGCCGGATGTTTGCCAAGTACAACTTTTACTTAACACAAACAGTTTAAGTTATATTTATATAGTTTATTTACAAGAAAAGTTTGTTTACCAATATTTACAATGATACTCCTTGCAAGCATGCTCACTCATATCTTGTGTCAGAGACTTGTCACACTCTTTGTTTATGATTCATTTCAAATTAAACTCAGGGGAAAATTAAAGTTATATGCTGTATACACTATGATTTATTGGCAATTCCAAGACAGCAAGATCTAAATAAAGAGTGTATCTATCCTACATCAAAGTTTCAGAAAATCCACTGTATGTATTTTATTGTAATTCTCTATAAAGTTTATCAGTTTCATTAAGCTTTATCGCATAACAAAACAAATTTTAAATCCTAAAACTTTCAGTTTCAGTTTCATTATATATATAAATTCCAAAAAGTATTTTGTTTTTGCCCAACCATTAAAAAAGAGAAAGACTATTAAAAGTTTTATTCTACACAGTTGAGGCAAAAAAGAAAAGTTTATGTGAAAAGACAAGAAACATTCTATTCTGTACTACAATGCCTCTCACTACATTTAAATAGGGAAAATATAGCTAACTAGACAGCAAAATAGTGTAAATAAATGTATTACAGTTCCGAGAGTTATATAGGGTATCACCTTGTCCTAAAGTGTACTCTAAATCATCTGGATTCCAAAACGTAATACGTCTGAACACTGTTAAAATATATATGTACCGAAACGAGAAATACTCCAGCATTGCAAACAACTGGTGTTACCAAATTTTTCATGGCCTTGATCACGAAGATTTCACAGTTTTTAATAAATTATAAAGAACGAGAATAATACCTGTACATGTTGATAGATTCATAACAACCAGAACAAGCACCACGGAGTATAATGACAATCTATCAATTATTAATTTTAAACGATTATTACTCGAAATTTTGGCTTACGACAGCGAGTTTCACTCATTATTTTATCAATTTTTGGCGCACCGACACGGAAACCAAATCATCCCGTTTGAAAAAATTGTGATGTGATCATGTACAGTAGAAAAAAAAGCCCGGCCGTGTGGAAGTTTGTATGGAAGATTCGCAAGTTCACAATTAGAATCCTTAAACATAAAGGAATGTTTTCTTTTAAATATTTTTTTTAAGTTGACAAAAATGCACCGTTTCTATGACTCGTTCTGGTTCAAATTGCTACGGCTGCATGCTCATGAGGGAAGGCGATATTTCTTCTAGTTCTTCTTGGTCTTCATCTTTAGAGGAAAGGGAAGCTGAGGTTTCTTATTCCCCAGATAAATATTCATGTTCACATTTCACTTAAAGTCACCAGAATACATGACTTATTTATAAAATTACCATTAAATAAAGTTTATTTTAAGAGCCTCTTTGAAACTTCTCGTTCCCGTATGACAATAATGACGTCATCAAATTTATTTGATTAGTAGCTTTTGCGCGGCCCGCAAAAATTAATGGTTTGCAGCGTTACTTTTAAAAACAGAAAATCATTAGAAATAAGAAAATAATTTTCTTTATCAATTTGTAGGTGCTGAATCCGAATTTTTTGTTTTTAGGAATCCATTTTTTTATGACATCATTCCTTTAAACTCATGCCCCAGTCAGTACGAATGCGCAGATATTCTATTTCAATGTTTTCCATTACTGCTTGAAATATTATGTCGGTGTTCATGAATTACAAAGGTAATTTCGTTTTGGCAACGTCATTAAGTTTGCTTTCCTCCACAGACACAAAGATTAATTACTATTTTAAGGCTACTGTGGAGTAATTAATTATTTAACACTTTCAAGGGGTAGGTAAACCTTTTAGATATCTTGTGGTTTCTACTTTTGTTTTCTAATCAGAGTGCAGAGTGAATCATCATCATCATCATCATCATCATCATGTTGTATTTCCAGTAAGTGTCAGTTAACCAACATTGCATTGATAAAACTTGAAAAACACTACCCCCTGATGTCATTTTAAAACCCTTTCAAATAGAAAATAGCACCATTACATTAATCAGAGGGAAATGGGGCATAGAATAGTGACGTATTTTCTTTTTGTTACTTATACTTACAAAGCATTTTTTTT
This sequence comes from Bythotiara depressa, assembly GCA_027564595.1. Taxonomy (NCBI): domain Eukaryota; kingdom Metazoa; phylum Cnidaria; class Hydrozoa; order Anthoathecata; family Bythotiaridae; genus Bythotiara; species Bythotiara depressa. Next base: position 1,125 of record JANTOQ010292137.1, on the reverse strand, counting down.
TTCCAAAGCTCCTCGCGTCTTATTTTGTGCCCTGAAGGGCGACTAACGGCGAAAATGCCGTAGCCTTGTATTTCATGGTATTTACACTTTCTACATTTACAAATAACCCCGTGAATATAAAATGTTATATACTAGAATGAATTAAAAGGGTGGTGGGGCGGAGAGAAATTGACTTGAAGTGATATGATATGTAAATGATTATAGTTAGTTGGTAAGTTGGCTAAACGGGTGCCGCCGCGTACAGTATTTTTATCGCTTGCGGTCTAGTATTCGAGATATTATCAAGAGGCTGAGTTAGTAATAATTTTTTTATCTGTGTAGGAGAAACTTGTTTACGTCGAAAGTTTTAAATAAGGGTCTATTTCCTAATTGTAAAGGTCAATTCGTGCTGGGGTAATTAATGTTATTGAGTAATCGTTAGATTTATTTTTGGATTTCCCAAGGGTAATTTAGGTACTTCTCTATTTTTTGTGGTAGAGTTTAAGGAATTTAGATCATAGAAAAGTTTTTTAAGTTATCCAATTTCTTGAAAAACATTTTTTATAAAGGGTTAGTCTGTATAAAAATATATATCAGAGTTCAGTGATTTTAATTTTAGTGGAAAAAAAATGAGTTGGTGATTGCTATTTTTAGTTAAACATTCTCGATAGAAAGTTGTAAACTGTGAAGGAGTATCAATGTTTTATTTGGGATATATGTTTTTGAATCTTTGCTTATCTTGAGGTTGCTACATTTCGAGTTCCCCGCTTCGAGTTCCCCGTTCCCTGCTTTTCGAGTTCAGAGCGGGAACTCGGACGTCTCAATGCATCGAGTTGTCCGCAGTCGTATTAGTTAGCGTGGAACTCGTAGCTGGGAACTCGATCAGTATTTATGATTCATAAAGAAAATATCGAGGTCCCGCTTTTGGAGTTTCCCGCTTATTTTTCATAGAGGAGAACTCGGCCAGCTTATTTTATTATATGTCACCGAGTTTCCCACTTTCCCCTGTCTTGAAAGATTGGTTTACACGATACAATTTTAATTATTTTTAAAATTATTTTTACTGATGCATACAGTGGATCTAACAAATTGGAACCAGCTAAGCTTTCATAAGAATTCGTTGTTGTGGACCTTTGTGAATTATAA
>JANTOQ010292026.1:0-12932 GCA_027564595.1 Bythotiara depressa | reverse complement strand
TATGATATGTTGCAGCTGTGGTATGGTGAAGACCTGCAGGATTCAGGAGAAGATTCACAGTCTAGTACTGTTTGTGCTGATGTATATGGATGGGGTAAGGATCTTTTCTATGAAAACAATCATGTTTAGATACAAAGTAATCAATTCAATGAAAATATACCACCTCCGTTAGTTGATTATTTTTATTTATCTCATCTTATTCCATGCAAACCTACTTATGATGTCACACGTGTCATTTTAATTTTCTTTTTAAGGTAAACAAATGTATGTGTTAATTTATTTCCTGGCTGAAACATGAAGTCACGGGAAAAGTCCAGTTATTGTTAAAAAGTCATGAAATATTCTAAAAATGATTACCTTGCATTCTTCTACAAAGTGTAATAACCACCTGTCTAATGTTCCCAGTGGATAATTTTTAATTCTCCCAGAACATCCAATATGCAATCAAATGGTTATATTCTCTAGAAAATATGCATCTGTGACCTGGAAAGTTTTGGATGCGAAAAGATGTCCCTTCTTATTCTGGCTGACCCAAATATTGTCACAAAAACATTCCATTCTCCTTAGAAAAAGTAAAACGACTCACTCAAACCAAAACATACTTGCATTTATCTCTATGCTTGTTACAACAAACTAACATATCTTTCCATTTATAAAATCGTCCACCAGATGAAATTTTATAAGAATAAGCAAACCACTCTTGCAAGCACAGATATTATCAATAGCAAAGACAACCACCTGATCTAGAATGATTATTAAGTAAGACAGATTATATAAGTCAAAACATAATTAAGGTCTCTAAATGTTGAAGGAACTGTGTTTGTTGCAATTATATACAATTATATAACAAGAAAGGCTGTGACATATTTTAACTTTTTAGAATGTTTGACAGGTAATTGCATTATCATAGAATGTCAGCAAAACATACTAATCAGTAACACGATTATATATCCCAAATTATGTCAATTTACCAGAAACTTCTTCAACAAAAATTTGTCACAAAGGAAATTGTAGAGTTTGAAAAATAATATTGACATACTGATATAAAAAATATTTCTACAAAACTAGAAACTAGCATAAAATATTAAGTTATTAAGTTATAAAATTATTAAGTTAAGCAAGTGGAAAACATTAGTAAACATACACACTGTTGCATTTTTTGTCTTAAAATTGAACTGGAAATTGCTTATCTTCTTACATATGTTTTCACAGTGGTTTACTGACACTTATGTATTGTGAAACCGTCACATACAAACAACTAAAATAGTTAACATACAATTAGTATTATCCTTCAATAAATCTGTTGTAATGTCTGGTTTCATTACTTTGTGCATTACAGACTTTTTGCCATGACCAGAGAATCCGTAAATTGCATCTGTGCCAGTGTGTACATGGAAGGGAACAATAACCTTTGCAATATCTTTACAACAAAGTTCCTTACAATCTAGTACAACACCTTTCCTTCTAATATGAAGTGTACCCTCAATTTTGTGCAGCAAGCAAGAACCATTACATCTGTATCTTTGGCATTAATCACAATAATATCTTTGACTCAAGAAGATTTTCATAGTTGAACATATATAAAGAACATAATTGTTTCTGCTTCTGCATGACAGCACGCATAGTCATGTACTTCTTTACCTATATATAAATCCAAATAGTACTTTTGTATGCTATGAATGATTTATGGTTACCACCTTTTTTGGCAACATTTAAAATTGGCATCTCAGGAAATGTTGAAAGCGAATCTTGTATCTTGAATCTTGTATTGCAATATAGGAATTGATATTCAAAGAGGTTAGAGGTACAAAATCAAATCTCAACTAGTTTTGATTTCTGTACCTTTACCAGTTTACCATTAACATTAAAGATAGAAAGACATTGATCTGTGATGCATTGTTTTATTAGCTGAGTAAGGATTATGTTTTAATCTCTTTTAAAGGATAATGATATAACATTTGTCATTGCTTTATTTTCCATAGTGATTGGTTTAAGGCTGGTTCCCACTGGAGAGTGTTAAGCTTGACACCACAGTTTTAAGCTTAACACTGCCCACAGTGTGAACATTTGATGTTAACCCTTAATGCCACATGTTAAGCCTTACCACCACTTAACGCCAAGTTGTTAAGAATGAAAAAGTTTCATTCTTAATCTTAATGCCTTCTTAACACCAGTGTTAGAATGCTTTGCAACGATCTATTAAATCTATTACACAAAGTAAACAAACATAAACCACGAGGGTGCTGGAAAGTGACAACACTCTGGCTGAGGAAGTGAGAAGTGAGAAATCCTCTCTAGTTTCAAATATTGGGTGAACCCAATAGCGAAGACGTTTTTGAACTCGCTCCCTTCTGCATCATCGCATTTTTATTTCTATTTTTAATGCCATTATGCAAAGCTGTCTCCTGTTGACCGCCGCCATATTGTTGGATAGATGGTATGGAAAGGGGTGTTATCAGGTGTTATAGTGTTTTAAGGTATTCACACTGATAAAACTCTTTGTACCGAATAACCAGGGAATTAAGCCTTAACACGGTTTTGTTCAGTACGATGGTGTTAAGTAAGTAAGTAAGTGAGTTTTATTTCGCCATCACAATATAAATAAAATGTACAAATATAGCATTAAAAAAAAAAAAATTATTTAAAGAATAAATAATATGAAAAAATATATATATACTGTATATATAAAATAAATAAATAAAACAAACTAAATGACAGTTGTCAACCATATAAGATAAAAGGAAGCTAGAGTGATAAAATGCCTGGTGTGATCGCAAGGATGACACAAAAAAAGCTCAAGTGCTTTATTTCCATTGTAGAGTCTTGTAGAGTCCAGTGGGAACCAGCCGTAAAAGACACTTGGGCTTGTGGAATTTTTCCAAGAGTTCTTATACACAGTAGCCTTAAATTCTTCATTTTGTTTCTCCATCTTTATCAGCTCTCTCAAAATCAATTTTCAGTTGTTCAGATGCTATTTGTCCAGAATAATGTTTCATAGGATTGCAGCCAAATTCTGTAATACAAATGTGTAAATCCTGAATGCATTTCTGATCTGCTTTCAAACAGAATTTAGAGTTTACTCTTTGTTTAGGTACTGAATGTTTTAAATCAGCTAGATCATGGAGTGCAAAATGAATTTGAATCAAAAATTTGCATTGACAGTGTGTAAAAGTAGCATTTTTTCATTTTTGAGAATTGCTTTCTAGCCATCTTTGATTTTAGAACGTTTATTCATGGTCATTTTAATCCATAGGTCTAGTGGAAGACAGGAATAAAGTTTTCCTGTCATATACTGAGCAAACAAACCTTCCTGCATATTAGTATTATTTATTTATGTTAGCAAACTCATCTCAATCCAATATTCAACAAGCTATTTCCCATATTTGCTGTTATCATATATTGTCAACCGTGGTAACATCAGGCGAATGGAAGATTTAGATCCCAGTTCTGTGTACATAGTGAGTGTATGTTTATAGTGAGAATCTCCACCATTCCCATGAAACTTAACCAGTAGTCTGCAATTGGACTCATTGGACTTAATTCTTCAATAATTCTGTATGTGCTTTTCCTCAGCTAATTCTTCACCTGCAATCAACCTTAATTTTTGTTTTGAATTTTCAGTTCTACGTAAACCATATCTAAAGATTATGTCTTGAAACACTCCATACACTAACTGAAAATGTCTGCATGCCCTTGAATAATGTTTTCCTTTAAGAGCTTGATCCACTGACTTTTCTGCTATCACACCTTCTGCAGATAACCACTTCTTTAAATCGCTTATTAATAGCTGACATAAATGACTGTGGGTGAAACACCCCTATAATTGGATGAATCTTCCCAAAGGAGACAGTGTTTTCATTCTTTAGCTGAACAATGAGTGCAATAACTGGTAGGTCACCCACTAGTTGCTTGAACATTTCTTTTCTAAGCAACATCTACTAATCGTGTCATAAGATAATTTACAACAGATTTGTATGGTGGTTTTATGGAGTCAGGGAAACTTTGAGTTATGCCCTTCGAGTTACAAAAACTTTGAGTTACACCCCTTGATGATGTCATCAATGATGTCAAAAAACAGAGTTCACTAAACATTTAGAGTACGTGGATAATCAAAGTTAGCGATGAATCGAGTTATTGTCAGTGGCGTAACTCTAATGTTACTTAAAGTTGATGGTGCATCGAGTTAGTAGCAGGGGTGTAACTCGAGCTTTAATCAAAGTTGATGACACATCGAGCTATGCCCTTTCTTATAAATTCTACCATGTTTTAACAAAATAAGTTAAAGTTGCTTTTATTAAGCTGAAATAAATATTTAGATCTTATTCTTTTACAGCATTTCTAAACAAATAATATATAGGTTTTCATTGAAAAAATTTGTTAGATTCAATATTAAGGCCCCAAGAGTGTCAGTTAACTAAAATTGCATAGATAAAACTGACTAAAATTACCCCTGATGTCATTTTAAAAACGTTTTTAAATAGAAAATAATATCATTACATTAACCAGGGGGTCACAGGGCATAGAATAGTATTTTCTTTCTGTTACTTATGATTGCATCATATTATTTCCTTGTGTCACATAAAATTTTCTATCAGAGATTGTTATTGTTAATATGTTAACCAGGGGGTATTAGAGTATGTAAATTATTTATTTTTAGGAAGGTACTTAATATTAAAATATAAAAGTGGTAAAAAACCCTTTGATGTCTGTTAAATAATTTGATAGAATGCTTTTATAGCATTAGTATATCATGTTTAATTGAAAATAATTACCCCTGACATGGTAAAAAGGTATGTGTACAATGCTATGTTAAATGCTATGTTACTGTGAACTAATGAAAAACTTTCATATTTTGAATAGTTTATTTGTGATTACAAAGATAAAAGTGGACTATGATTGAACCCCCTGACCAGCAAAAGTTTGATTTATGATGTCGCTAGAGAGGAACTGGCATTATTATTATTACACGTTCAGGTGTATTTCCAGTCAGCGTGATTGCGAAGATAAAAGCGGATCATGATTACCCCCTCTTAGCAGCAAAACTTAAGTGCAGAATGCAGATAACTGGCATAAAGAGAGCATATTCGCTGTACAACTTCGTGTTGTATATGAAGGAGAGATGGATAAGTCCTCTCAATAATATTTTTCTTCCTGTATTTTGCTCTTCAAGATTTAGTAGTTGGCAAATAAAGTGCAGAAAGTGCGGGAAAATCAGCAACAATGTTTCGCAAATGGGAGAAATCCACTTGGTCTTTATAATTTACTACCACGCCAATAGGTACCCCATTGGGGCTGCCCTACTTTTTAATCCCAACCGACGAAGAGGTAGCTTCTACATAATATGTTAATTATAGTCATTCTATAAAGTTGCTTAAACTAAGATATTATTTGAATGATTTATTCCTCAGAGCATCTGATTGGCCTTCTTGCAAGCAACACATGACCTCCACCCTCACAGCATTCCAAGATCTAGGTGTTCCAAAAGCTCCTGACAAGTTTATGGGCCCATCTTCAGTTATCACCTATTTGGGTATTGAAATTGATGCACCGTCACAGGTTATCCGCCTTCCAACTGGAAAGTATAGTGAGCTACGACAACTTTTGTCTGCCTGGAAGGATTGTAAAAAGTGCACAAAGAAGGACCTCTTTTCGTTGATCGGTTCTCTTTCTTTTGCTTGCAAGGTAGTAAAGTGAATCTTCCTTTGTCGCCTCATCGACTTATCAACCATGGTCACTTCTTTACACCATCATCTTTATTTAAATTTCGAGGCCAGAGTAGACATTGAGTGGTGGTCCACCTTTTTACCTACATGGAATGGTGTGGCAATCATCCAATCAGAACCCATTTCCTATGATTCATTAAATTTGTTCACTGATGCATCCATAGCCTTTGGTTTTGGTTCCTGGTTTGGTCATGATTGTTTTTCTTCTGCATGGCCAGATCATTTTACAGTTGTTGGCCACAAGATTAATTTTCTCGAGTTGTTTGCGCTAGTTGCTGCTGTTTTCACATGGGGGTAGTAAATAGGTGAATCAACAAGTCATCATTTTTTTGGATAATTCCTCCATTGTTGACGTGTGGACATCAGGATCTTCGAAGGACAAAGATATTATGAGACTGGTCCCTTCCCTATTCTTATATTGTGCCTCAAATAACATCATTCTTCTATGTCGGCATATCCCTGGCCATAAAAATTATCTTGCTGATGCTCTTTCTCATTTGCAGGTCATGAAGTTTCTTCACCAGAGGCGAATCGATGTCCAACCACCATCAACCCATCAGTATGGGAAATCTAGCCACAGAAATGTCCTCACTTATGACCGCAGCTCTGGCACCTACCACCTTACTCACATATTCCTTGCATTGATGGTGCTACTGCAGCAGCTTCCACTGGCATACCGGATTCTATTATACAAATCCTTGGGCGTTGGTTACCGCCATTACCTTCATTTGTCAGACAATGTTGTATCTGATATTTGTGGTCATATGTCATCAGTTTGTGTTCATAATCATTTGTGGACTTCTGATCATGCCTCTTCTATTCCATTCCATGCCCCGCACACAGATTAACACATGTTTGTACTTTTCCCTTTTCCTTTCAGCACCACGCCCTCTGTGGCACTTGCAACTTCCATCCTGATAAGTGATATTCATGTTCCATTACAGTGCATTTTTCTTGGGGATACCTGTGCCTCCAAGGTTTTCTTCCAGAAAATAGCTTACATGGCACTCCATTTTGGCACTCCGGAAACCAGAAGTTTTTAGCCCAGAAGGTGTTGTTATCCTGTGATTAGCATGCAATTGAAATTGGCCATCCATCTGCAAGAGCTTCATAGCAGGCTCAATGCCCTTAACTAATCTTTACACAGCTATGTACAGGAGTGTATTTCTAACTCGCCAGTTAATTCATTGAGTGTTATTTCCTATGAAATGTTTTGGGGAAAATTGGGGGTGCGCACCAGTGGTGGTATAGTTATGCTGTTATTACGTATGAGATTTACTGACTCAGGGGTGTGGCATAGTCCTCTCCATGGTTAAGTTGTGCTGTGTCTAGGCTATTCAGGAGTTCCTACTCATGTACCAGCGGAAGGCTGTCATTGGTGGGGGCTATTGTATGGTGAATCATTGTGGATCACCATCAACCACTTGGTACGGTGTATTATTGTGGATCACCAATACCAATAGGATGGTACATCATTGTGGATCACATATATATATATATATTATCAGTGTGGTGTATCATTGTAGATCACTGATATCAGTTAGCATAGTGTATCTTTGTTGAACACCATTTATTAGCATTACAAACATGTAGTTCTATTGTATCAACCTTGCTTAAGTCAGTTAATGTAAGAAATCTTCGTTTGTGGCATGTAAAATCTTGGTAAAAAAGTTTTTTAGTGTAAGAAGTCTTCATTCATAGAACGTAAATGTGCTGTAAAGTGTAAAACCATGTTTTAATGTAAGAATTATTTATTCATATCAAGTAAAATCATGACGAAATAGTTTTTTTAACGTAAGAAATCATCATTCATAGCACGTAAAATCACTGTAAAACCATGTTTTCATGTTTTAACATGTTTAAATATTTGTTCGTGTCAGCATGCGTGATGTTTTACAGCAGACACTATGACTTTCTAGCTTTCAAGAGCTATTGTGAGTGACTTTTTACAGCCATTATTACGATATTATATGTTTAAGAGGCTACAATGAGTGACTTTTGCAGCCATTACTACGATTTTCTGGTTTTAGAATTTATCATACGTGGGTTTTTACGGCCACTACTATGATTCTCTTACTTTAGAAGCTATTGTATGTGAGTTAACAGCAATATTTGTTAGCTTTAAAAAAGAATATTTTGGAAGACTACCTATGTAAAGGCTGTGGAAATCCAGCTGAATTTCTGTAAACCATGTTTTAAAATCCAGTAGGTAATTCTTCAATGGAAAATATCTAGAAATAAATAAATTTTGAAAATTAGAAATGGCTTTTTCTTTATCATTTACTTCTGGTTCATAAAGGAGGTGCCTGGTGTCTAGACAACCTGTTTATATGAATGTAGTTCATGGAATTATATAATACACCAGCAAGTGGTGTTTCTTTATAAATGAGATAAATGAGAAGCATTGATTCATTGCAGAACTGTTCCATGAAGTGAGCTGTGTTGATGATGATTGTAAAATTACTTGCAGACATTACAGTAACCCTTTACAACATTTCCAGATGTATTTAAAGAAATCATCTGTGAAGGAGGTTGAAGGGAGATACTGTAGATGTTTTTTTCTTTTTCATTCATTATTAATTCATGGTCATGCAGTCTTCATCAGACTGTGTTTTAAAAAGTGCAGTGATCCATTAACAAAAGACTGAGTAACAGATAACAAAAACTATATACCAGTCAGTCACAAAGATCATATAAACATACTAGCATCGTAAATAGAGTGATTAAACTGTTGAAATGTACTAATTTTCAAGTAGACTTTTTATGAAGCGAATATAAATTTTATTGAATTTTTGCTGTAGAAGATTTTGTGATCACCAAAAAGCAGTGACATGTCACTTCCCTATATTTTTAGTACCTTCCCTGCACGGCATTATGAACTGTTACTAGCTTGATATATTTTTAGGTAGATAATTGTGTCAGTCTGTTAGTCGTTTTATACTGGAAATAATGGAAACTTTAAGGATTTTATGGGGTTTTTGTAACACGATATCAAAACTCAAGATTTGTTAAGTCAAATGTTTCAGATGTCCGAGTCTAGCCATATAAAATATTCTACCCTATCAACCTCACCTTGGAAAGTGAAAAGAAGACCATTTGAACTAGCTTATCTATCTCTTATAGTTACTTAGCCTAGCTAGATATACCTAAGTATAATTACCCTAGTTATGGTCCACTACCTTTTTCCTTTCAAAGTACTGTTTCCCCAGTCTTCATAAATCTGAAAAACGCTCTGCTTCTATTGTTGTTGTTTGTTTATCCATCATTCTTCTTATCCATCATCCACAAGTATTTCCCCTGTTCCTTACTAAAATACTTTCACCACTACTACGCCAATTGCAATTTTTGAAATCTGATCCAGTATTATGTTTTGTGTCATGTGATGGTAACAAGCAAAATCATTATATTGCTAGTAAAACGTGACTATAAGTCAAACAAAAGTTCATTGTTAAACTGCAGAACAAACTTATTGTGTTGGCCATGGTCTCATATAATTGAACATTAAAACATGGCCAGTGTTTGAAACTAGAACAGTGGCTAACACTAAAAACTTTAGAGAAGACAGCCAGACAACAGATGACAGCCAGCCAGTAACATGCATTAACCAAAGATTTGATGTGCTCTAAAGAGCCCTTAATCAATAACAGATCTAAGTTTTTTAAAGACAGATCATTAGAGGAATGACATATGTTATAGAGACACCATATAAACATTCTTCAATACCAAATTATTCAAGTTAAGAATATCTACGAAATTGTGGGGCAAGCAAATTTTTAATCTTTCTGTTCTTTCAGTTAACATCAAACAGTAAATCCAATCACAAAATCACAAATTTGCATTTATAAAACAGTTTAAACCTAGGTTAAAACAAAGGAATTAAACAAAACAGAACATTTATCTGACGCAGATCTAATAAGTCAACACAAATACCATATAATATATGAACACATATAACAAAGTCATTGTGTTATTAAACAAAACAGAACATTTATCTGATGCAGATCTAATAAGTCAACACAAATACCATTATACCATTATAATATATGTAACAAAGTCAGTGTGACTCTTGCGTAGTCTTGAGCTGGAGGCGTTGCGGGGAAGCAAAATGTATTTTACAGACATATAATGTGTTATATAAATGTTACAGTATGCAATATTTCAGATTGGAAATATTAACAATATAATAATAGATAACTTAATAACAAAGTAATTTGTTACTCTTTTAGGAAGATCAAATCCCCACCATAGAATTATGAAGTATAAGAATGGAACAACATGTAAATGTATCACTATCACTGATAAGAATCGTAGATTAAGGTACCTGGATTCGTGTCAAGATATATTCTATTTGGACATTAATCAACATTTGATACATGCTGCTACTGGGTATTGTGTACAATTATTAGTGGCTCATAGTAAATTTAAGCTAAAATATAAATGCACAAATAAATTTACATATGGATATACCAAGTGGAAATACATTGACACTTTGTCAACTAACAATGGCATGTGTTTTTATGCGTACAATCTTGTTAATGGTAAACAAGTTTACAGTAAGGATTGTAGTGACAGTGATAAATTCATTCACTCACTGAGAAGCATGTACGAAGACAATTTTCAATGTGAGTATTACTCTGTGTTTTCTATGCTTTTTCTGTTACCTCAACTAGCCACAAACATTTTTCACTTTCACATGCATTCATGACATTTGGACCACTCGAATCAAAGGGAAAGAGATTTGCAGAATCATTTTAACACTAAAGAGTTGAAAAAGAAATAACTTAGAACTAGCCTTCTTGGTGTTATTGTATTATTGGAATTGAGGGGAATGGCTTAAAAATATATTTCAAATAATTTCAGGAACAAATTAAGCATACACTAGCCTAGAAACTAAACTGTTTGATTATTTCATTTCATTTAGGTGTAAAAAATATAAATACAAATGTTTGGTAAGGGTAAGAAAAAACAAAATGCCCAGAATTCCTGCCTAAGAAGGAATAAGATTTATTAAAATTGATCTTCTTTGTTTAAAAACAAGAAGTTATACACCTGGATGGTTTTGAAACAAATTTAAAAAACATATGAGGAAACTGGTAACATACAGATTGAACAGACAAGATTCAAAATGAAACAAATCTTTCCATTCAATGTGTCATGAATTCATGAATTTCATGTTTTAAATGTCCTTATTAAAAATCTTTAAATTACAATGTGCTTTCTTAAAAGTCCTGGAAAAAATTAAAACATTGGCCTGTGTGATTTGGGATGTCAGAATGTCCCAAAATTACTCTATTCTGAGGCAAGTGAAGCATCATTTCTTGTGCTGAACAACTGCAGTGATGTCAGTAGGGAACCTACTAAGGTTTTAAGTCATTGGTAAACTGAAAAAGAATTTTCTTTTCTTTTATCTTTGGACTATTTCACATTACTTGAGGAATACTATTTTAGTAATTGTGGCACATTTGCTATAGTTATTATGACCGGAATTGTAGATCTAAAGGTATGTAATTTCACAGTTATAGCAGTGTTAAATATGTGAATAGTGGCAAATTTTCTTCCATCATGTATTAATTTATTATTTTATTCTGTATGAGTAGAAATGATGCATTTCTTTCTATGCATGGAAAGAAGTTATTCTGCTGGAAATTTTAATGACATGTGGTGCAGACACCACTTATTATGACACGTCAGGTTGAAGTATATATTCCAATAGTGAATAGGAAATTAAGAATTATATTTATTATTTACAATAGAATTTTTAATCGGGAATTAAATGACAAATGCTACAGATATAGGTCTAGAAAGGGTGCAGACAGTATCTCGACCCACCTTTTTTATCACCATCACACTCAGTATTGTCATTGTTGAAATAAGTAGATATAAAATGTCAATCATCTACCAATAGTCATATCAAGTAAGGCTCTCATGTTCTACAATAGTGCCTTTAGTCATCCTTTGATACTACAGTTTTACAGTTGATAATTACTGTTGGGGATGTCAAAATGTATATATTATTATATTTCTCATAAAATACTTTTGATTCCATAGAATAAAGTTTCTAGTTTTATTATTCACCATAATTTGGGCTCAACCTGTCCAGACATCATATGTAAGAAAATCAATATGACGAGTGTGATTAAAATTTCCAGCATAATAATTTCTTTGTCCAGCATAATAATTTATTTGTCACACAAATAAAGTGATGCATGATCTCTATTCATACAGCATAAAAGGGTAAATAAATTGTATGAACAAAGGTATCATGGAAATAAATAAGCCGCTACACACATTCTGCTGAAAATGTGAAGGGACTAATTGATAATTTAGATTTGGATGAGATTTACTTCTTACAGTATATACAATCGTTATAGAAGGCAATGTCTAAACTAATTCCTAAATTTATAAAGTAATATGGTGGCAATATTTTTATAAAGTCAAGTGAATCTTTAGTATGACAAAATGAAACAGTAACATGAATTGCTTAGTAATTTCAAAGAGTGTGTGACATTTAAAACTGCATAAAACACACATAGGCTAGACCTATTTCTGTAACTTTATAATCATCAATCGCATTTTATACACAATGCCTTTATCAGAAAAACCTTTCTTATTTATTCACCATACGATTTGTCTCAGTTGCAGATGGTTTTTTTCATATGGCCAGAAGCATCGAATTTCATCATGAATAATTATAACAACCAATTAATAACTTATAAAATGAGATTATTTTCCAGGAAATTGTTGAAAATTTATCTCATACTGCTGAAATTTTTATAGTTACTGCTGTAAACAACACTATAATTTTAGTTATAGAAAATTAGTAAAAATAAAATGATATTACTATACTAAAATGAGACAAAGGAAGTGATGTTGAAAGTAGTTATACTGATAAATGCCAAGAACTTCAATGGAATTTAAGAAGTTAGATTATCAACCAGAAAACTCTATAGTGGTTAAAGAACATGAAGGATTTACTTTCACCAGCAGAAATGTGTGAAAATATATGTTTGATTGACATAAGATTATTAATGAAAATTTAGTTTTTACATTTAAAACTGCATACAACCTTCAAATTCATCTACTGTACATTTCATACTACTGTCAACTATAAGTAATATAGTAAAACCAATACCTTTGGGACAAGAGTAGAGAATATTGCAATCCACAGACTTTATATACATATCAAAATTTCTTATCAATTTAGTGACT
>JANTOQ010292025.1:0-22562 GCA_027564595.1 Bythotiara depressa | reverse complement strand
ACCTCATCAGTTAACGTTTACGTCAATGAACTGACACAATCACTTAGTCTGAATGATAGACTAGGTTGCACTGAATCACCTAAACTTCTTTACGCACGGGTCAAACCTTTTGCTACGAACATGATGGTCTTATAAAAGTGTATCTATAAAAATCAGTAGTTAAAGTAATCAAATTATTTCAGAAAATACTAGAATAGAATACTAGAAAACTAGGAAATACTAGCGGAACCAGTAGATAGCAGATGCCAAATATCTTCGTATCGGAAAGGAAAAAGCGCTAGTTTTGGCGTTATCTTTATATTTTATTATAGTTTCTTATTCAGTCATTTTTCGTCACTTTCAAAAGTTGAATAAATTATGGACTTGGGTCGCTAGAGACTAGACTAGACTACACTAGCCTGGACTAGATTAGTCGTTTCTTAGTAAAAATCTAATTTACGGAATACGGATCTAGTCTGTGTTTTTATCGGGAAAAGGATTCACGGCAATTAGCGCACGGCGGTTATTTTTTCTCTTCACGGTATACATGTTCTCCGTCTGGGTGCCTTTAAATAAAGACTAGGTCCTAGTCTATGCTAATTCGTGCAATAACCTCAAAATTACAGCTAACAATAAATAGAAGCGTATGAAGATTACTATATTCCAAACATGGAGGAAGTAATACTACTACTAATTACACTTCCGAAGCCAATTTAATAATAATGCACAGTATGCCACAAATAATCTCCTTTGTAGAGACCCAACGTAATTTAGGGGATTTTCTGGTAGTTAGTTTCATAAGTATTTTCCCCGTTTCAAACTTTTACATACACATAACGTATAAGTACATGTAAAAAATATTTGCAAACTAAGATTGGCTGGAGCGAGGAAGAAGGCTATAAAAACCTTATCACCAAGCCCCATATCTGCAGACAATTCGCCGGATTTTATAGAAATTTTATTTTCCAGAAATGTTTCATTTTCTGTTCATTTTGAAGTAACTTAAATATTCAGATTTACACTTTAGCTATTAAATATTTCTGTTATGGTAGAATCTTTATTACCATCAAAAACGTCCTTATTTCATTAATCTTTGATCTCTGCGACGATACCAATTTCCAATTTCTCCAATTCTGCTGCATACAAGACACTTTGCAACCATGGTGTTGGTCAAAGTACCAGAAATACCAAAAATTTATCCCTGTTAGGCCTACAATATTGGTCCATAAATACGTGGCACAAGGTGCCAGTTTATTAACCAAAATTAGCTCACCACAAGCTAGAGTGAATACAGATATAAAGAACTTATGAGTGGCACTCTGATAATGAAGTTACTGTACACCACAATTGAATAGGGAGAACTCCCTTACTTTCTAATATAGACCATTTGTGTGCCTTGTGAACTCATAAAAAAACAAAAATGTTGAAATACCGTAAATATCCTTAAAATCCGATTCGCGGTTCTTCTAAGCCGGTTAAGAAACGACTAAACTAGTCTAGTGCGCACCAAATAATAATTCTTTTTGGCGCTGCTCACCATAATTAGGACCCAAAAAATTATTTGACGTAAACATGCCACTAAATAACAGTAAAAAAAATTTCTACGAAATTATAACCTGGAAAAAACGACATAAAATTTTTGATCATCTTTTTATTATTTCACAACAACAACAACAACAACAACAACAACAACAACAACAACAACAACAGCAACAACAGCTAAGAAAAGTTTTTCAAAGTCACTCATCATTAAAGATGTCGTATAGAAAGGATCGTCATCTTCTGTTGCATTTCCAATGTCCTCTTTTTTTAATTTCTCGTTAACATCTTAAAGGAGGTTTGGAAGTACCTGCAAGATGAAAATTGGGAACATTAAATGAAAGGATGACTAAAGTTATGAAGCAAAGTGGATGTTGTTATTCAAGGAGATCAATACCCACCGTTGAGCGATAACGATTTATCAACGTTGAGAACTATATTGTAACTTACTAAATAAAAAATAAGTTAGAAAAAATGACAAGTTCTTTTTGTTTTGTTTTCTTCATGTCATACAAAATCTTTAGGTGCCCACCTAAAATAGGGTCCTTAAAAAATTTAAGCCGGTGCGTACTAAAAAATTAAGGTCAAATATTCGAATTTTCTTAGTGCGCGCTAAAAAATATATTTACGGTAAACACAATTTTCGAAGACTGACATTTGCGTTCCTACCAAATTCCCACTTAACAACTACTGCCGTACTTGTTTATTGCATATTTGAGATAAAGAATGGGGTCTAAAAACCCCAAAGTGCTAAAAAGATTGTAGAGTTTTTAGGGCTGTCCCGATGGTAATCAGAATCCGCCTCATAGCATAGTTGGCCCGTAGCATTTGGATGTTTTTAAGGTATTAATCCAAAGTTATTCACATGATTTTTTCAGGAAAGGAATACTAAAAAATGAGTAAATATTTTTGAAAATCGTTCCTTTCTTTTCAATAACACAATAACGCATGAAATATATACAAAACTAAAGAAAAACTAGAAGCCGGTGAGCTTGAAGATTTCCGCCATCACACAAACTAGGAAATAAAACAAAGAGAAGGATTTTTATAACCAATTTTGTAAAAATATGTATTGAAGAATAACGTTCATGTACAAAGGGATTATACTTACACGTTTTGTCTCCAATACACGTTTTTTTATATATAAGCAACACGTTTATAAGCAGCACTAGTAAATTTCTTCCAAAAATTAAGTAACATTACTACTAAGAGCTTAAAGGGCCTAGCAACACCAGATACTAAAATTGACATACACGCGATTTTTCAAAGTAAAACATTGTTATAATGGCACTCTGCGATGTATTTGTTTTAAACTGAACATACTTTATCTCTACATTTCATAATTCTTGGCAATAAATTGCCCCTTTGTGTTCCATAACGTTCTACAAACTCACAATATGTATTGATTACCTGGCCTGTCGTTTGTGTTTCTATGACAACATCAGTACTAAAAATCATCAATTTTGTAAGCAACATTACTCCTAACGCCTGACCTTGGTTGATTATTTTTAAAAAACGTGTATGCCCTAGAACATTCAAAAATGTCATAAACTAGACCCAGTGGTCTGCAGAATATGAGCATGCTGGTTTAGTCCCTGTTCGTTGTTAGGTAATGAAATGGCGAGTAGTACACACATGCTGACTGACATGCTCACATACACTGTTTTTTTAAATAATATTTATACAGACAGTAAAATGTTTTTCTTAACTGCTGCTAAGTGCGTGGAAACCAGTCTTGTACATCTTTTAATTTGAGGGAAGAAAAAATCAATAATGTGGAAAAAACGCTATGTAAAAAATATTTTTTCGAAAACGTGCTATTGTTAATCAAGCCAATCGAATTACTTTCCGAAAAATAGCGTCAAAGCAAACCAATCAGATTTTTCTACGCTACATTAGCCTGAGCATTTACCGATCGATCGAAGCTCATTGGAAAGCACCGTGTCGAGACTAAAGTTTCTCGGCGAAACGCTCATTTTAAAGATTGTCACGTGCAATTTATCGCATAATTCTTATTGTAACTCACATCCAAACCTCATCCCCAGGGGGTCTTTTCCTTTTTTTTACTTGAGGATAGCGTGACAGCTATCCTCAAGTAAAAAAGGAAAATAAGCCCTGGGGACGAGGTTGCTCACATCCGTGGGTAATTTGAAAATGTTTAGACGTCACTCTGTGTAATGGATGCTATAATCTGTCATTAGTACTATCAGCCCGATCAGAGCCACTGAACTCAGATTTTCACTTACCTTACATCACGCAGTAAGTGTTTTTGGTTTTGGTCATGGGATTATCTGGGAGAATTATACGTAGATGCCACACGTTTGTTAAAAATTTAGGGTTATTTGAGGGGACCTATCTGCAGGGATGGCTAATAAGTAAAGGTTTACGGAATGTCATATCGGTATATTATTTATCAACAAAAGTTTATAAAGTATAAATAATACGAAGAAGAATTCCAAAGAAAGGTCTTGTTCTTTCGATATCATGCTAGATGCAATTCGACTGCGTTTAAGCACAAAATAATCTAACAGATTCTTTAATGAAAAACATAAAATATCGACATCCTGATTTCCTTCTCAAAATAATGTCTGACCAAGGTCCTTGGTGACAGAAAAATAGACTTTCCCCGAAATTAATTTGTGTGATGTCAAATTAAAATTTTCATTTCCTTTTTATAAAAAACGGATTACAGAATAATTGGTTTCTCCGTCAAGGTGTACTTATGTTCAAGATTCTAAAATCATACCAGATATGTTTTAAGATTTAATTTTTTTAAACAAATAATATGGAAACGAGGTTTAGGGTGATTACAGAATTACTTAGAGAACTTTGACTTAGTGTATACAATAGCCAAACAACCTTTCTACTTATCGTAGATACTTGATACATGTTTTTGTATGTTGGTTTGTACCTTACTCATAAAAGTTTTCATATTTTGTACCTTACTCATACAAGTTTTAATATTTGTTTTCAAATTACGAGAGAGTTCTATTGTGATATTAATCTGCGCCGTAGGGGTTTCGTTTAAATACTAAATCAATGTTTCTTTTCATAACAAACAGGAAACATTTTAAACTTATTTTTCGTGCAAGCAAACTCGTTTTATTAGATGTTTTTTAATAGCTAGGAAAGCTTCCCCTGGTTACAAAAAACTAAGATCTTTAGCAATTAAATTATTTTTTCTGTTTTTCATTAAAATGTACAAAAGACGCCGCTTTCAAAAGATGACGTTAGATAGCGCAATCTATTATGACACTTCTTGTGTTAAGCCGAATTTCTACTTCCAATTCCACACGGAATAAAACGTGAATGTTTATTTATTCAATACAGAGTTTTTCTATTCTACGATTCTGATTGGACGAGAGCAGTTTTCTGTAAAATCACTGTTTGACAACATGACGTTTCCTGTGAACACTTTAAGATTCGTTCTTAAACCTCAAATGTATTAACATATATTTTATCAGAAGCTTACAACACCAGCAACCAACAGCACGCGATTATTCTCATTTGCATATTGCTGCTACATTGTAAATAAATTATAAAATTATCCAATTAAAGTGAGAAAATGCGACAGAATGGTAGCAAACATTTTGATACTTTTGGGCAGAAAAATGTAAATAAAAAAACCTTTTGACTGATTACAGAAAGTGCGGAAAATGTAACCTAATGTTTAACGGTCTGAAATTTGTATAAAAACACGAAGTTCAAACTACACGTGTACAACTTAAAGAAGCAAATAGTATAAGTAAACAAAGGAACGTTATTTGAGGTAGTGGAAAATATGAACTGTTTCTTTTCCTTTTCGTTGAAATTTAATTAGCAAAGTACACTCTTTTTATAAGCATAACAAATATGGTGCGAGGCTCAATTGTGCTTAGCTATACGAGGTTTCTAGGCTTGGAATATGCTTAGGTTATGCTCAAAAAAAAATTCTTCATTTATAAATGATTTATTTGACGTTATATGTTTTCAGGATCACACTACACTGCATGCACTGTTAAAATTTTGTTATTTCATAGATTTAATTTATAGGTTTTTGTTCAGAAAAAGTTCTCTTTGTGCAAATTTTTATTCTTGCATGAAAGGTTTCAGCCTAATGCTTAATTTCTATGGTGATTTGAGCCTCGATATGCTTACAGAAAGAAGAAAGTGTAAAGCGGATAAAAAAAAGACATTTACGATACATATTGGGGACGTTCGAATGTTAATTTCAAAACAAAGATTTGAACAGTAACAAATACATTAAAATATCTCGAGTTCTGAACCATTTCACAAAATCACGAAGTGCGCAAGAGTATGTATACAGATACATTTGGTTGGTAAACGAGAATAAGACGTTATATACGAAGAAGAATTTATAAAGAGGATAAGGTGCTCCAACGAATACGTTCAGATTTCCGTAAATTTCGGTTCATTGTTTAAGTGTTTTGTTTACGTAGGTAGTTATCGCTTATCTCGATCTTTTTCTATAGAAACGTTTATAAATATTAAACTCAAATATATATCATTTTATTCTTCCTTGTTTTTACGTACGTGTTGTTATATTTTTTAAACTTTAAAAGTTTATGTTATCGACAGCTTTTGTTTTTATTTCAGGTTGTGCAACAACCAAAAGAAGAAAAGAAAATCTCGTCTTTAAATAAGTCGAGATGAGTATGAATTTTGAACAAGGAATTAGATATCTACGGCGGTCTGTAAATCTTATCGTATAACTACATTGTATTTCATTTTCCTTCGGCATACCATAGTACTTCTTGTACAAATAACATGTTTACAATTTAGTAAGGCCCTGTTTGCATTTAGAGAAAAATATTTATATTGCGCATTTGCAGTAGAAATCTCAAACAGGTTTGAGTTCATATCGGGTCTCAAGTAAACTGGGTCTAAGGGCGGGTTTCCACGAGGCGTATTAATTCGCGCGAAGCGAATTATTTCTGCAATCTGATTGGCTTGCATTTCTACTTTTTTTTTCGTCGCGCGAAGTAAACAATAGAAAGGAATCACCTTTTCGCTTCGCGCGAATTAATTCGCCTCTTGGAAACCCGCCTTTATGTTAAGCCTGATTTCCACTGAAATCGCTAAGCGCCTGACTGCTTTAGGAATCCCCTTTTAATTGTAAACAATTGTTTAAATCGTGCGCTCCGACAAAAAGTAGAAAAGGTTTCTACTGTTTGCGCGCGACTTCTTCGAAGAACCAATCAAATTCCAGAATTCAGTCGCGCGCGCGACTTTTTATATGCAGTGGAAATCAGCCTTTAGACATTTTTGCTTGAAGAATAATTTTCATAATTTTTCATAAATTAAAGTTGTTTAATTATGCATTAACCTTGTATGGCCAATGTGCCAAAGGATAATTTCTAGTTGTTGTAACTACTTATGACGTTGCAATGTTAAAAGCTTCTCGTATTACTTCGCATATCTCATATTACTTCGCATATATATATATGGTGGCTAACAACACACCATATTGAGGATCCTCAGATAGTTAAAACAGGACATATTTCCAGGTAGAAGCTTTCCATATTTCTCAGAAAAGATCTCAAATAATAAATCTCAAATAATAAAATTTGAGAATAGGATCACAGAGATCTGGGGATGAGGTTATCGAAGTAGAACCGCATTACAATGAACCACACATCGTTACAACATACATCCAGAAAAATACAGAACAAAATAAAAGATCTCCTATACCTTGTAAACAAAACATCCCATAAATTTCCTTAATACATAATCACTATTCTATTTCATAGCTATTATACAGTTTGTACAAAAAAATCTCATTTGCTTTCGTACTCTTTTAAAGTAAGAACTATTTCGTACGAAAATAAATACAAATAAACATTATCTACACATAAACCAAGCCCAAAAATAACCAGTGTGGAGGAGGGATCATAATACACATTTTTATGCTCCGCATTTGTTTTTAAAAAAAACCCTCCACAAACCTGTACGTAATTTCAAGGCCTGTGATGAGCATATATTTTTCAGTCTACCTACCATTTCTAAAATATCTAACCCAGCTGAAATCGTCACCATGCGTTTAAGATAATGGAACACATGTTGTTGTAAGGTAAATAAGAAATAGCAAAGCATAAGCAAGAAAACTACCTTATAATTAATCACTAATTATCGCGATTTTCTGCCATTATCGCGACATTAAATGTCGCGAAAAAAATCAGAACGGGCAAATCGCGAAAAAAACAACCGGGAATTTTTCCCTTAACGATGTTAAGTTTAATAAAAGAACGAAGAAACCAAAATTGTTTAAAAATTCTAATCAACTCAAATTCGCGAAAAAATTACGATGTACTTCAGAAAGCTGCAAGTTTCATGTATTTGTGGCATGTCATTAACTAACTGGACTACATGACAATAAGTCAGGAAATCGCAAAAAATATAAACCGCGAAAACGTGCCTAAAATGTAGTCGCGAAATTAAAAACGAGGGAAAATAAGTGATTATAAGGTACAACCTTACTTCATTAAATTCCGTAGCAAACTTAACCTTTCCCGAATTTCACTAAAAACGTTCCTTTATTTAAAGAAAAACGAATTGAAAACCCTTTAGTACCTTGATATACCACTGAATTAATTCCGATGAAGGTTTAAGTTTCCATAAAAAAACATTCCTGCATTTCTACTATCAAATGAAAAATTTGTCGGCTATGAAAATGAACGGTGTCGGCCTTCTTAAGTATGAAATGCGGTTTTTGTATTTGTGGTTTTTGAATTTCTATAAAAAATTAATAAATTGTCACGTTTCTGAAATGTTTATCCTAGCCATTAACTTTTGATGAAATTTTTTGAAATCCATTTTTCACAAATAATAACAGAAAAAATCGGATACCGCAAATCCGGAAAGCTCGATACAGTAATTATTTCCTCCAGGAGGAACATCTAAATGTGCAGGCATACAGAAAAAATCGGGTACCGCAAATCCGGAAAGCTCAATACAGTAATTATTTCCTCCAGGAGGAACATCTAAATGTGCAGGCATTCCTATATTAACTTCTGGTGCCAGCCAAAGAATACAGCAATTTTCCTTTCAAACTGGCAGCTGTGATGGTTTCTCGATAATTGAGTAAAAGAAACATACTAAAACGTATGACAATGTAAATATACCTAACTGCATGATAAAGAATCGCTCAATAAGTTCATTAATAACCGAACCTGCCTCATTTTTCAGTGACTGATAATGCTCAAAAGTCCTTCTAATTTTAACACTCCTGTCTTTTGGGTGAGAACTTAACGTACGATAAGAGAAGTCAAAGCACACCTCTCGACGTTTACTTACACTTGAATGACAAGTTTCTGCTACATACGGTGGATGCCGTAATAGTGACCTAGCATTGTAAAACATTCTCTATTACTCAGTCGTCAGACAAATCGATGGTTTCATGTTTATAGTGTCCGAAGATACTCGGTCGATCATGACGTGACCTATCATGGTAAACAGGTCGTTCCGAATGAGCAGTGCGTTCTAGATGAGCTATAGCACGTTCTCTCTCCAAACGTTCGTGGCTGTGTCGATCGTGTATGTATCTATCGTGTAATGAACGAACTTCGGGAGCTCTTCTTACGTTCTCCATGAATAGACTATTATGATAAGAAGAGTGGATGTCAGCTGCTCTGAAAGGTGAGGGACGTTCTAGTACGCCATGTTCACTTTTCATTTTGACTGACTCTGCGTGGTCATGTGCCTGCAGCATATGTCGTTGAAGTAAATGTTTCTCGTGCTCCAATGTTCTAAAATGTTTTTCTCGTTCCCGTGCTTGCATCATTTTCTCGTGTACATGCTTTTCGTGATCATTTCTAATATGAAGTGGATGTTGAGGAGGTTGAGGAGGTTGAGGCATCCCGTGTGGACTTAATTCTGGAGCTTGCCCGTGTGGTTGGTTTCCACTGTGTGCATTCCATCGCTGATGCATTCGAGCATACTGTGATAACCACAAGTGATAAGCAACTGGATCGCTGTGCATAGTAGTAATATCATGTGGTATGCTTGGACTAACAGCACCCTCTCTTCCAGGGGGTGGGTGATGACTTTCTCGAGTGGCAGATGGCAAATGTCGTGAAATCGATTCTCGAAGATGAGGGTCGTGATGCATTTGAGCAATTAGTTCTGGGTATTGTTTCAATAGTTGTTCGTGATACTCTCTGTTTCTTGAACTTGAACAGCGTGGAGGTTGTGGTGGTGGTACTTGGTGTGGTGTGGACAGTTCATGGTGACTTTCGGGCGGCATACCCATGCCTCTGTATTTCACTTCATCAGGATGGACATGTAGGTGCGTGTGAGTGTGCAAATGTGAATGAAGGTGAGGTTGGACTGGTGGTAACCCAGTCACAGGGTCAACCGCATGCGGTCGTTCGATACTAGGAACTCTGTCCGCCGCTATTGCGTCAATCCCAGACGGTATGCGAGACAAGCTCTCGATTGCAGCCGGCAAATGAGATGAAATGTGACTCCGTCCGGACGGAGGGATTCTAAAGTCTCTAGCCGACTCTGAATGTCTCAAAGTAAATGGATGCGCTGGGTGATTTTGATGGCCCGCGTGTAGTATAGGTGTGTGTGGAGAATGGTGGCCAGGTGGTTGGTGACTAGGTGGTTGGTGACTAGGTGGTTGGTGACTAGGTGGTTGGTGACTAGGTGGTTGGTGACTAGGTTGTTGGTGACTAGGTGGTTGGTGACTAGGTGGTTGGTGGCTAGGAGGTTGATGTCCCGGTGGTTGGCGGTCGAACATTTTCGATAACATATTTAACTGGTCGATTGGACTAACAGATCTGCGATTATTTGGAAACTCGGGTTGATAGCCACGCCAATAACGGTGCGCATCAAGGTAGCGCATAGTTTCATAATGTGATGTAATTTGTGCTGGCTGGTGCGACAATGTTGGGGAACCATCTCGTTTGTGGTAGTGTTCTCTTTCCTGTACACGTTCCGCATGCTCTTCACGGCGCTTAGATGTCTAAAATAAGTAAATTATCTACTCAAAAACTCTTCACAAACACACACTTAAGCACTTTTTTTCAGTGCACGAAAGCATTAATTAATATTAAAAAACGAAACTCAAATAAATTTACAAATTTAGTCTAGTAGCCTGACTACCTAACAACAAACTCTTTCTACTATGTATTTAATTTTCGTTATACCATAAGAATGCAGGAAACCGTATAACACCAAACGCTAAATATTGTAATGATTGACAAAAGGTTTTGCAACAACAACAACAACAACAACCACTTACGTCTAATTCTGCTGGTCGTTGCTTCTCTCTTCGGTCAAACACATATATCATTTCACATCGAGAGCAAGAGCTTTCCGACTGCGTAACTGTTCGTTTAAATCTCAGAGCTACCCTCTTGTTCAACTCAGGATCATCAGGTACATCAGGAGAAGAGGGAGGAACATCCATAGATTCTTCTATTGGTTCTGGCTCGATCTCTTCTTCTTTTATTGGGACAAATGTATTCGGTGTAGATGGAGCCGCTTCACTATTCTCCGTCGGAACGTTTTCTGCTCGAGCCTGAGTTTGATCGGGGGAATGTGACCTCGAACTCTCTGTTGTCGCCCTACCGTTACTATCCGATCGGCTGCCGGTTTCACTGTCATCTTCAGATTCATCGTCCGCATCCTACAAGTTGACAAAAACATAATACATAAATCCTTTGTTTGTCTCCTTATATATTTAATACACATTATATATTTATTACATAAATTAATTAATTTTTTTATTTTGAGAATGTAACAATGTTATGTAGGTGTATTCCTACCTCTGCGTAGTCAACATCTTTCATCTCAAGCCGAGACTTCTTTGCATCCTGTGAGTCTCTCTCCTCGTTATCACGTGAATTTCTACGTTTTAAAGGCGGTACCTAGAACGGAACAAAAGACTTCGTAAATTTCGTCACTAAAACAAATTGAAATCTTTAAATTAAAACGGATTTCTAATTCGGATTCAACAACAGAAACTTGGTCTACATTGCAATTTTTAAAGCCATTTGTTGATCTTGAGCTTTCTCATTTATTTTATTTTAAGATAACCGGTTTTGCACGAAAATGAGGCTAAGGATGTTTTATCTCGTTTAGAATCTACTTTCGATAACTTTTTTATTATAATTCGAAGATAATTTTTAATGTAGAAATCTGCAGTTTAACAGAAAAAGGAAAGAAAACATAAAATTATAAACAAATATTTCACCTAAGTCTCAAGGAGAGATTTCCATGTTTTAAATGTCGCTTAATATTTTTTATCTTATTTTTACATACAGGATGTAGCTTTAAAAACCGCTCCGGAAAACTACTGCATGCAACGGTTTTGAGCCTTAATCAAAGCCCGGATGTAATTAATCCAAGCCAATTTGTACAGAACAAAGCGGGTTAAATTTAATTGAAAAATAAGTGACAAGCAGTTAGTTAAGAGGTATGGCTATACGATACTTATGAATATTTAAAAATTTACCTTAGCATCCGGATCATCTTTATCTGACGGGTTGTCTTGGTTACCCGGGATTGTCACTTGTTTTCGAACACTTAATTTAGCTAAGAACAAAGAATAATCAATAATAATTAAGCCTATTAAACGCTATGAAATCAGCTGTATATGCTTTATCACTAATTTATGAGACAGAAGTAAAAAGCTAACAGACGCCATAGTGTGTTTGCGATTACTACACTTGACATAGACACATTTATTAAGTAAAAATATAAACATTGCGTGGGAATGTAAACACAATGACAACAAAAATAAAAACATCACGTGATAACAAAAACGTGTTTCTAAAAACACCATATATAACTAGGCGTCTAGGATTTAACCACGCCTCTCGCGCGGCGATTTTAATACAAACTCAAACTAGGAGATTGCTTCTTTCTTTTTGGCAAACTCATATGTAAGTTTACATAGAAAATTAATTGATAAATACCTTCTTGAAGAGCTCTTGACCTGGAAGTGAGCACTGGAGTTGAAGATCGTCTAGTGCGCATGCGCCCTGAATATTGCTGCATTTGCTCTTCAAGATTTTCAAAGGCTGCCTTATATATGAATGGTGGAGGTTCCCGCTTTTCGTCGTCTTTTAGTGATTTCATGTGACCATATCGCTTGTAATGCATGCGACACGAGTAACACAATAACAGTTTCATCTTTCCAGCATGGTGCCAGTTGCGTGATTCTAAAATTAGAAAGTCACTGTAGAATAAACTGTGATTGAAAACGAGGCTAACAAGTAAATTCGCTTATCATCAGTGCGTGTCTTTCGCAATCAAAACAAACTTATTTTGATTCCGTTTCGATCCCGCAAATAATCACATAAACTCAACACTCTTGCTCGTTTTGATTGGGAAAGAAAGGACGGATCATAATGCTAACACAAGCACAGTTATGCAAATTACTAACATAACTAATCTGGGTAAAAGAGGTAAACCTGGTGTTGACTGAACTTAAAATTATTAAAATATTATTAAAAAGTAATTTATACCTTATCATTTTATACCAGAAATGAAAATTTAAAATGAAATGAACTACAACTTGACAAGTAAACAAAAAGAAGAAAACAATCTCTTATAGAGGTATAGGATCCGAAGAACAATAATAGATACATATACAAAAAAAGACTGTACTTACTGGTGGTGTAACAATGACGGCAAGCATAAAGGCTAAAGAAAAGTAAATGATCAGGTTATAGCAGGTTTATAACTGAACACTATATCTACCGCATATGTAATTTTATATATATTATTAAAGTAAGGCAAAGTACTACAACTACTACCTGAGGTCTCGATCATTCTCGCTGTCATCGCAATCTGCAAAGTCGTTTTCACTGCACGAACTCAAATCCACTAAAAGAGAAAAGAGAAAAGAGCTTCATAGGTAACAGTCGGTTGGTTTTATAAAAAGTGTATACTCAAGAAGCAATCAAATTTAATGACCAGGTGGGAATGGGAATCAGAATTAGGTTGAGGACAACACGAAACATCATTGTATATCACCAATCATAGAAAATCATCATTATAAATCTATTAAAAATGAAATGTAACACAAAACATCCACCATGCTTACGACAACAGAACCTATTATTATTATTAATGTATTCTTATTATCATTCTTATTATTATTATTCCGCGACTCTTCTACACGAGTATAAATAGGTATCAGTTTACTGGTTTGGATTGTTAAAGATTGTTAAATACATACAAAACTCAGATGCGGCTGCCGTTTTTGGTTTTGTTGTTCTCGTCTTTCTGGCCAACACATTGTGTCGTCGTCCGCCCCTTTTGTGCGGTCGAGAATTTATGGCGGTGGCAGTCTTCTTCCATGTGTAATAATAATGTACCAACTCACTCTAAAGCATTATGGGAAATTGAAAGTTATGACAAAACTAAGCCTTTATTATCTGTTATTTGTGTGCTATTTTAAACAAATGAAAACAAAGGCTGCTTGCTCTACAGGAAGACACTGAACAACTGAAAGAAAGTAAGAAAGAAAGTAAGGAAAAGTATGCGAAAATGCTAAATAAAGCCATCTTAAATCTGTAAGGTTTATTCCCTCATCTCCTCAAAAACATATTTATTATTATTTAAAACAACAAGCAGGCAGAATAACATTAACAAATATAGAGTCACAACTTTGGAACCTTCAATGGTAGACCTTCACAGACACACAGTGTATTTCTCTTGAATTTATGTTTAATAAAGTGAAGGGACCATATTAATTACAGAGTACTTATCAACCTTTCCTACAGTTCCAGATCAGAGATTTAGCTTACAACGCTACAGTGCAATTCGAGTTAGTTTCCAATACATGTGTCCACACAAGAACTTGTTATTTGCAAAACATAGTTGGAATTTTTACTGGTCTACATAATTAAATAATAAACAGATTATGTTACCGTTGTCCTTTCCGGAAGCAGTTCTTTACGTATTTTATGAAATGTTTTCCCGTAAGACCGTAAACCACGCATGAACTTTTTCTACACACAAAAAAACAGTATATATATTATAGACACAACAATACTTTTCAAGAGAAATTATAAGAACAAAATAAAATTAAAATGATTTAACTTTGGGAAAATATAATCTGAACAAGTTTTGGTTTATTGCCGAGACATTGGCCTGGTTCACACTACATGTTAAGCTACACTTAATCTACTTATAGATTTAAAAATAACCATATCAACGCGCCTAACTTGGGGCAATTTCCCGGAATCTCCAAATTGAAGAAAGAGTCTGGAACTAGCCCAGAATAACAGAATTAATCCAGACGTAAAACCAACTAACGAGGTTGTTTAACGTTAAACCGTTAAATAATTTTGTTAGTGTGAACCGGCCCACAGATACTTCCTGCTTCGAGTACATACCCAGACAGATAATACAATGCATATCTAATAGATATCAGACAATACAATCAACGTAAATTTAATAACATAAGAGCCACATCTTTTTTTAAATTATTTATTTCAATGAATAACAATATTTACAACAAACAAAAACGTTACAACGTTATAAGGAAAATTAAATTAAATTAAAAACAAAAACAGTAAAATATCGCAAAACAAACGGAAAAGGCAAGACCCCTTTAAGGCACAAAAATGATATTGACAAGAGCCATTGCCAAATCTTCAAGTTGAATCTCAGATATAATCTTTACCTTTAGATATAATCTTAAATTGGTAACTTTATGATAATTCTGTTTGGGATTTAAGACAAATGAATTAAAACCATACCTTATCTTCATCGGTCCAAGGCTGTGTCGTATTCTTTGGAGTTGGATTCCGTATGAGATCTTGAAGTGCCTCTGATATGTTATAACTATGTTTGTGTAGCTGAAAAGAAGGAGTAACAACGGAATCAATTACAAATGGCATTAAAAATTGACACAAGCTTTCAAAAGAAGGCATATAAAAAATAAGCAAGAACTTATTACATTGTAGATCAAATCATCCCACAAGCAACAATGTAACAACTAAAAACTGAGCATACTATATTATATGAGTGAGCAGCCATTTGATCATCTGACAACTCATTTGAGTTCTTCTCTGGACAAACATCTTGAGTATCACAAAAACCACTAAATGATGTAATGCTACGAGCAGCACGCAAGTACACCAACAGCTTGGATTTTTGAATTGAAGGGTTCCACTCCTAGTAAAAAAATGTATTGTTAAAATGTTCCTTCATTTTAAAAGAGCAATTCAAATCATAATGGAATCCTAGATTTCAACAAATTGGATAATTTTAGCTCCAGTAATGGCATTCAAAAGGGACTGTGGAGGAGCAAAGATATGATTGAAATACAACATTGCTGGCAGCTCCTTCCATCACAGATCTAAATTTTAAAATTTATTACAGGGGATAAAATTATTCAACGAGTAGTTTCTGGGAATACGTAGTTATCTGGCTAAATCTTTTCAGGACTGGAAGATATTTTAAAATCTTGACATCCATGAACTTGTACCAATAATAATTGAAATAGCCCAACAAAGTGTGTTTATCATACGAATGTCATACTAACCAACTCTTCCATGCAGGTGTCATGTAGCAACTTTAGATCGGCTTTACTTCTTTCATGGTATGGAATGCAGTGTGGCAAACAAGCCTAAAATAATCAGACCACAATGCAAGAATGAAAGAAATTTTTAACATTTAGGAAAAAATTAGTAGCATTATGTATATATATGAATAAATTTAAGTAGCAATAAGTAAAGTCAAATTACCTGCTCATTAGGGTCTTCAACGGGTGACACGTTTGTTTGCAAAATAGACACAATAAACAAACAAACCTGGTTTTGTAATCAAAGGCACTTAAAATATTTACAAATATTATTTGTTTGGTACATCAACAAAGTACTCAAAATCATTTTAGCTGAATTTTATACATCAAGATTATTCTTGTTTTATGTGAGTCACAAACCAAGAATGGCATTTTTCTGTCGCTCGTATCTTGAAAAATCAAGGACAAAGTAAATGTAATATAATTATTTTTAGTTTCTTAACTAACAAACAGAAAATATATGTTAGAGGCCCGCTGGCAAAAGAAAGCATTCATTTATTATTTAAAAACCAAACTGATTTTAAAATGTCACATTTTGTCAACAAATAGAAGTACTTATTAAAACATATATAAACATGAATCACACGTTTATTTTAGTTATGTTACATGTAGATCATATTTTCATATTGTCTTTCAAGGAGTACTGTACAACCTCTTATTTACTTTCCAATTAGTGAAACGTGAGCAAAAAGGTAAGCTGTTGCCCATTTCTCAAGAAATTGGAAACTCTTTTGCCTTAGATTAGTGTCTGATATATGGCTTATTAAGTGCTTTTGTTAACTCCAAGTGAATCTTTACTTTATTGATAATCTGTTGCCAGCAGGACTCTTTGTAGCACACATTGCAATAGAATAATTATGAGATAAAACATTCAGCTAAAATGGTTTTGAATACTTTGGTGATGTACCAAGCAAATAATATTTGTAAATATTTTAATTGCCTTTGATTACAAAACCAGGTTTTTTGTTTATTCTGTCTATTTTGCAAACAAACGTCACCTGTTGAAGACCCTAGTGAGCAAGTACTTTAGTGATGTTCCAAACAATTATATTTAATCTTAAAATATTGTTCAAAGCTACTATTCACATACAGTAAGTATTACTCTGAAAAGACAGTTGAGGATGGCACAACATGTCCATCATATGGTTGCTACACAAAAATAGTTTTCTAAAAGGACACTACACTGTCAGAGATGATGAATTATGTAGATATGATTGGTGCGTTCGGTGTCTGTACTTAAGCTGGTAAAACAAAACACTGTCCAGTATTGATTAAACAATATTTTTATTCACAGCAGTCTGTGACATTCTCATATTTTCAATGCAAAACAGTTCAATTATTTAAAACCTTCACCTCAAAACATTAGAACTTCTAACTGTTGAGTTTGTTTAAGAAGCCAATTATTGATGGATAAAAACCAACTAATTATTTCAGTGTGACAGTATAGGAAGAGAAAACAACCTGAGATCTGTCAAATTCTATTCCGCTCACATAAATATCCTTTATTTTCTTTTGCCTTATTAGCCTCTAAACAGTGTCATTTTCTCACTTTCCCTTGCCACAAGTATTTTTTAACATGAAAATTGAGATGACAACTGCTGAGACAACTGCATCTGAAAACAACATAAAATGGTGTATATTCAAACTTTAAACTTCCCATGAATGTGTGAAAATAACTACAGCAGGTCATAAAAAGATAACCTATTTTATATATATATAACAGATGCACCTGGTGGAGGACTGAATAAACATTGTTAAAATATTGATTATCTGCCAGAGAGATATTCAGAAACTATTCAAAAGTCAAATTATATCCTATGAAAGGAAATTAAGAGTTATTCCTTTCAGAAACAACATTATTTAAAAGTTTTTATCCAAATGTAAATATTTACTTGTTTGTTTACTAATCTAAGGAAACATTTTTAGTTTCACCCCCTGATTTTTAAGATATATATATATATTATAAATTACAGGACAGGGGTATAAAAAATATAAGTTTATAATTTTCACACATTTTTATCTATATGTATATAAACATTGTCTATAAACATTATTTTCAATTCAGTAAAAAAGGATCTATGGAAAATTCCATTTGAGCACATCCACCATCCACTGTGCATAATAAATTTGATCATGAGATGATTTGTATGCAATCATTGCTTGGTTTAAAAACCACAAGAAACACTCCAATCACATTTCATCCCTTTATCCTGAATTATATAAATATCTCTCTAGGATTACAACAATATATATAGTTACTGTCTGAACAAATTCTGAAAAATAATTCAAATAACTTCTTTATTTGTTTGACTGAAGAAACACCAGTACACTTTGAGGGCCTGGACTGATTAATGTAGTAAATTTTAACAACCAAATTAAGAACAATAAACTTTTCTTCACAGGTGTGTTGAGCACTTTACTTGTAAGATTATTGCTTTTAAATAATAATATTAAAATACCTGGTGACTTGCACCAATTCTTATTTCTCCTTTAGCATTTGCCATCCGCCTATGAACAAAAGAAGGAAACATGAACATCCTATATAACACTGCAACTAAAAAACTTATTTCCATTTGAACAGCTTATTTCCTAGAATGATCAGGGTCGTATCCAGGGCGATTTTGATAAGTAAGCAAGTAAGTAAGTATTTATTCGCTGGTAGCGTTGATAGCGTTGAACCGCTATGGGCACCCAAAAAAATGTCCCCAAAAAAATTTATCAGCACTTCAAAAAATTATTTTCCCTCTTTACTTGCTTTCTTTTTACTTGTGTTTACTTAGAATTATATTTACCAGTCGGCCTGAAAGAAAGATAATCAGATAGTTTAACATCAAACTATTTTATTTTGCATTAATGGCCTCACAGAGCCACTAACCCAGGACTAATTTGAGGTCCCAAAAAACTTTCTGGATACAACCCTGATGATATCGACAAAACTAAAGTTATTGGTTATATTCACTACTGCAATAAATAGCTTTAGAAATAATGATGTTTTGCCACTCAGAAGACATTATATTTATACTGCAACTTCCTATACAGTTAGTAGATAACCTAGAATCAAAGGGCAGAGCCACGTAGAAAGAAAAGGACACTTTTGTGGTCACACTTCCTGAAAATATGCATCAAATTTAAATATTTTTAGCAAAATAGGCACTTTTCCTTGAAATAAGTGGGGCAGCGTCAGAAGGTCAGACTCTCTTTTGGGCTAGACTAGGGCCTGACAGTATAATGTCTTCTGAGTCATTATTTCTGAAATGAGGAAGATGATCTTTTCAAATCCATGCTGTAAAATCACCAAAAGGCTTTATTAAAAATTATCATTAATTTATAGTACAGTGATATATCTAGGTACATCAGGATTATCTTGGTTGTTTCTCTACGTATGTAGTTATTTTAGTGTTTTCACAAGTGTTTAAACTATAGCTTACCGTGATTCAGGATTATATCTCAAAATATAAAACCAGTTATCTTCACGAGCAATATATTCCATAACATTTTCTTTGACTTCTGAAAATGGGCGACAATTGGCTCGACCACTAAATAAATATATGGAAATAAAGAAGGCAAATCTAATAACCTTTCCCAATAAGAAACAAGCTTTGTTGCAAAGATTAAAATAGTCTTTTTCTGGAATGTGTGCAAGAAATCTTTAGCAATAAACAAATGACATCCAAAGCCTACATTGTCTCACTCAAAGTATTTACCTTTGGTCCATTGTAATATTTTTGCATAGGTACTCTAAATCTAGCAAGCATGCACCATGACTTTTTAAAATTTCAACAAAGATTAAGTCAAAAAACTTTATAATAATATATAAAAGGCCATTTTTATAGAACTTCCTTGGTGATCAAGGTTCCATTAAATCCAGGTTTGACAGTATCTCAAAAGAATAGAATTTGCCAACAAAACAAATATATACATACAATAACATGCAATTTTTTTTTACAATCTGTGTATACTGTATACTAGAAATGAAGGTCCCCTATGTACCATAGTGCTGAAACTGGATAAACATCAATGGCATCCGATATGAACAGTTCTCTATCTTTGACTGTTGGATGATCCAAGATAGATGCACCTAATATACCAAAGAACAGAAGGGTGGATATATTATTTATAATATATGCTTATAAGCAGCATAAAATTGACTCATAATATTTAATGTTTTTCTGATGTACATCCATAAGAAATTTCCCTAGAGTGCCTTCCACAATGCCACTCCAAGTCATAATTACCTATAGCTTCACAAATGATGCCTTAATGTAAATAACATTTTAATAACTCTGTGGTGGCGTTGTGTCACAAATGTCTTTAGGTTTCGTTCACTCTCTTCCACAGGTTGACTTTGAACTGTGTTTGCTCTTGAAATTCTAATTACTACACCTCTCCTTTTCTGTAGCAGACATTTTTAATTAACATGAAAGAAAAAACACAGGACAGTTTTTTACCATTCTCAGCATTTCGATCTTGTAACAGCAATTGATAGACTGACGTCGGAATTTCACAGGGTCGATAATACCATACAACATCAATGGTGATATTGTCTTTCTTGCTCTAAATCATAAAAGAATAAAGACGATAAATAATAAACAATTAAACAGATTATAGATGTAATAAATATTCCATGTGTTACTACACAGCATCATCTCTGTACATTATGACATATAAAGCATGCAGATAAGTGATTAGAAAACTAATGAGCAAAATATGTATATATATATAAATGTCAAATCCCATCTCCAATAATAATAAACCGAGACAACATCACCCACCCCTATTTCTTAGCTGGAGAAACTTGTATAGAGATAGATGCCCATTGTCTGTATTTCTGGGTGAAAAGACACGCCATAAGAGGATTAGTCAAAAGCATATCCAACAGTTTGAATTAAACCCAACAACAGTGTGAATTAAACCCAACAACTTTGAATTAAAGCCACTACAGTAACGAGTTTAATTAATTTATATGTTTTGTAATTTTTTTATTATTTTTTTCCCCAGTAATTTTCTCTCCTTAGGGTTTAAAGTATATATATATTGTAAATATATTACAAATAAATAAATAAATACTTATTCATTTATTAGACACTATAATTCACCTCTTACAATCCTAATTTTTTTTACAGATTACTCAACAGTAAAAAGATATACAATTCTCTAAAGTATACTAAACCATACCAAACCCTCCTATAAAGTGTACTAAACCATACCAAACCCTCCTATAAAGTGTACTATAAACCATACCAAACCCTCCTATAAAGTGTACTAAACCATACCAAACCCTCCTATAATGAGTATGAATGAATATATCCCTAATTGGTTAAAATAAACTATATAAAAATATAGCGGAGCAACAAGATGGAGTGTGTTAATTATATTAAAATCTTTATTACAATCATTAAAACTTAGTGTATGTTACAAAGGTCTCTAAGTGTGAGTGTGTTTGCATGTGAAAAAGGTATCTGTGTGTGAGTGCAAAGTATCTCCTATATTTACAATAAAAACTATACATAATAATAACAGTAAAATGTTAAATAATTTAAGTTACTGTATATACTAGAAAATTTAAGTAAATAAAATTTAAGTAAAGCTCCACCCCTAAGAGAAATTTTAAGTAGATAACAAAAAAAATATGTTGACATATATACACAACAATTAATTGTCTTTTCACATCACAGCCACCCATCCCACCCAGTCTTGTATAGATGGGAGCCCATAAACTGGGTTAACAGAGCAAGTCTATCCACTGTAGAATGGGCACTCCTACTTAGTCTACTTAGTCTGTCTGTACCCACCTATGTACGAGTTCAAGGAAAGTATAGTATCTGTTAGTTATCCTATATACAATTTTTACACAGTTACAGAATGACTCCCAAGCTATAACCTGACCTGTATGAAACAAATGGGGCTGGAATATATACCTGCTCAACCAGATATATATACTGTAGGTGACATATAATAAGACCTGACATTGTAGATAGCATTTGTAACCTACATAAATATATAAATAAAATAATAAATAAATGGAGAGAAACTACATAATTTTTTATTTCTGTTAACATCACACTACCCTGGGCACAAGTTCTTTCCTGTATTGAAACAATGATTCATAAATTATGAAATACTTTAAACTGTGGTTACAAATGACGCAAAAATAAACTGATTATGTGTGCAGTGTCCATGGTAACATCAGCAATTAAAACTTATTTCAGCAAAGCAACACATTACAAGCCCATAAACTGATTTCAGTTAATACTTCAAGTACATCACAGCCTACTATTTAACAGATTAGAGGAATGTTGAGCAGCAGTTTAAATATTTTAATGTCTGTCTGGGACACCTGGGAATAACCAGAAATCAATATATACTCATTTCCTTAATACAAAGAAAAATAAAGTTGCTAAAAGCTGGTAAGACCCCCTACTTGCAGAGCATATTCTAGCATCAGAGGGCATGAGTGCGATTTACATGAAAAAGGGCACTTTTGACTTCTAAAAGTCAT
>JANTOQ010291692.1:0-12935 GCA_027564595.1 Bythotiara depressa | reverse complement strand
ATATATTTTGTATATTTGACTGAAATGGCATTCCTGTATATAAATTCGTTAATAATAATAATAATAATAATAATAATTTCCAACAATTAACTCCCTGAAAAAAGACTAATGATTTGATTCATTCCTGGGAACTAGAACTGAAGGATTAGCAGTAACTTAGCAACAACTCAAAATGAAACGTTTTCTGATAGGCCTTACTTTAACAT
This sequence comes from Bythotiara depressa, assembly GCA_027564595.1. Lineage (NCBI taxonomy): Eukaryota > Metazoa > Cnidaria > Hydrozoa > Anthoathecata > Bythotiaridae > Bythotiara > Bythotiara depressa. Next base: position 12,729 of record JANTOQ010291692.1, on the reverse strand, counting down.
TCCAGGAGATGGTGAAGAATATCATAAAAATGTAAATCTTCTGTAGAAGAAGTTTTGGAGGTATAGTATCTGTTGTGATCTAAATATGTTATAGCAAGTTTGAACACTCAATTATTTTGTCATTTTTCAGATTTCACTCGGATTTTCTAGACGTATTTTGGAGTAAGATTAATTTCTAAAAAAATAGTCCATAAAATCTAGCAGCAGTGGCCATATTTAGCATTCAAGATTATCTGAAAACGCCTTACATAGTGGTTGGAACAAAAATTCAAAAGGTCGCATATCTTTTTGTAGTGAATGTTTTAGCATATAAATATGCTCCTCCTATAAGCAGCCATAAATAAAGAATTCAAAACAGCATTTAGCTGTTCTATATTTTCCTCTCTAAGGCTTAGTTAATTGGTTGGATATTCGGGAGGTCCAATGTCATAAATGTCCGGGTAACCTGGCTGTCATGAGTCGTTAACGTATGTCTTTAGAATACATCTTAGCAGTTACCTGTTTCCTGTGAAGCGTTTTGAAGCGATTTTCTGAATAGAACGTGGGTTAATTAAACACGTAACACTAGCGTAAGAACCTCCAACAGTTTTTCTCATTTGCAAAGGAATGGAATATTGAAATAATTGTTATAAGATAACCAAGATTAATAAAAATAAAAGCTATACCTAAATTTATGGTTTCTTAACAATTTTCGGTTTCAACTTAAAAACTCAATTCTCAATACTTTGCAATAGTTAATTTTTAATGAATTGTGAAAATCAAACAGGGAGACAATTCCGTTGGATTTCAGTTTCTAGTAGAAAAAAGCAGATGCTTCCTTCTACACGTAGCTGCTATTATTTCTTACTGTCCAATTGTATCCTCGCAAACAAGAATAAATGAAAACATAAAAATACAAAACAAATAAATAAACGTAAACAAAGAAACACCGAAGGAACAAAACTATAATAACAAATCATTTAAATCTTTGTTCGTTAACTGGGACATTTGACTCCCCGTATTGGAAGATGGTTGTAGCATTCTAGAAGTTGGCTGTGTCCCAGAATGCAATTGTTGTGGCATCAAATTAAATGTTCCTGTTCCAGTAGCAGTAGGCATTTGTGACATTGTTGGTATCTGTGACATGGGTGACATCTGTGGCATATACATTTGAGTCTGTGTTTGAAACATAGTTATCGATTGGGTCTGACTTTGTACCATACCAGGGTTCATGGGCTGTTTTGTGGCATGGTTCGGCATGTTTTTATTCCATCCAATATTAACTGGGGTAGGTTGAAGCGGCTGTGACGTCACACCTAAGTTAACACATAGACAGCAAGTAAATATGAGAAACTATTCAATTAAATGACAGGAATTTTTACTAATGACTCTATAAGATAAATGAACTGAGTATATAGAAATTCAAAGTGTTAACACTATTGTGCCTGGTATCCCCGGAAAGAGTTCGAATTTATATTTCTTTCTTTGCTGTTTTGCTTTTTCCAGGGTTGTTACTAACTGGCAGTAAAAGGAAAATAATAAATTTGGTAAAAGTTGATAAGTCCTACTGATCTTTCATAAAACTACAAGGGTTACTATTAGGAAATTTACAATAGGTAGGAGATATATCCAGGCATTATTGCCGCCCCATGAAGGGTGGCAGCATAGCCAACTGCAGGCGTATTAGGATGTAGACCTGCCGTATCAGATCTCGGAAGAGACAGCATTTTTAACGCTTCCTCTCCCAGTCTTATTTATGGGAAAGCCGCACAGAATTTGCCGCTAAAGCTGAAAAAACGAGTCAAAAACAAAATGGCCGTCTGGTACTTCATGTACTAATGACACAAAAATCGTTTCGACGCTCAAAAATTACAATTCACGGGGTCGCGCTATAATACGGAGGTGCAAAACATCTACCACAGTACTGCGGCGGTGTATAAATGTTTTTATGGAGAACTCTTTACCTCCATTATTCTGGCTACTCTTATGAAAAACAATAGCTGCACTTGAGGCTTGAAGAGACAAGAACCTCGTAGGAGGGCTCTAGAGCACTCGATCTTAAATCTCCCTCTGTTTATCAACGAAGTTAGTAGTGAGAGCAACATGTGAGCTAGCTCGTATCATTTGGAGTTAGCTAACATACAGAGACATAGCGTTTTTGAAGCGTTTAGCTAGATTATTTGCCATCTATCGCCATGTTTTTACCCCCAATTGAGCTATATTTTCCCTTCTTAAATAACACGAGATCCTTTGTAACAAGTAGTAGAATGTGCCCCAAGCTCCCTGGTTAGTTTGGTATAATTTGGAGCTAGCTAATTACCTCAAATATAGCGTTTTTGAGGTAAAACCTAGCTAAGCACTAAGCGCAGAACTCACCATATATTTATATTTTTAAAGTTATTTTTACCTCGTGTAAAGAGCATTTGTTATAGTGAGTAGAAGGTCCCTCCTAGCTCCTTGAAGTTTGGATGACTACAGCTAGCTAAGTACCTCAATGTTAGTGTTTTTGAAGTGTATAGCTAACTAACTTGTGTTAGAGCTAGCTAACGACCAAAAAAGAGAAGGCAAAAAGTATGCGAAATGTTTACATTTTAACTATAATTCACTTATTGCATAAACTTTTCCCTTTTTAAGCTACAACTGTGTTCAAACTAAACTATTCATAGCCTGTAACTTAGTAGCTATGTACATGTGACTTTTAAAATATTTAAAGCTAGCACCCTAGTGTTTTGGTACTGTTTTTAGGGAAAAGCTAGCTACATAGCTACATAGCTATCTCCAAGTTATTGTTTTTTAAATGTTTTTGGCTTTAAATACTGACTTTTTTGCATGGTAATTTAGTTTTATAACTACAGTAGCTAGCTCGTACTATTATAGAGATGCAGAGAAAGTTTGTTCGTTAAACTTTAAAATTAATTTTGGTACTTTTATAAATACTAGCCCGAAACGTTGTTTACGTGTTGCATATATTTCACTTATGTCACTGTTGACACTTGCTGTATGTATACTTGAGAATATTGACGTGAAAACCCGGCTACAACGAGCTTCTGGCAGAAGTGAAACCCCCAACTTTGAGTGGATAGTACGAGCAGTTCATGACATACTCGGGGGACCGAAAATGCCTTGCATGCACGGCTTACCCATTATTACCTTATGTTATTAATTATGTGCAATAAATGGCCTTTTCCAAGTAAATATGATATATATAATTGCAAAGTGTGAAATGATTTTGAGAATTCCGGGATACAAGATATTTGCAGCTCTAACCTTTCCAAAAATCCCACTTACTGGCCTTTAATAGACCCAAAACAAAGCTTTGTGGATAACACGCCAATTGGCTGTTCTTGTTATGACTATTAACTTAGCAAACACAGAGAAAGTCGAATGTGAAAAGAAGAAGGAATTTATTAGAAGTTTATTAAATCATAACCTTTGAAGAAATTGTTTATGAACTATTACATGAGAAATGAGTGTTTCAGATGTTTCAAACCTCTTTGATGACAGTAAACTTACTCTTAGAAGAGAACCGTAAGCCAAGACGGACAAGTAGTGACGATTGAAAAATAATCATCCTATCCATCAAAAATGTTGTTACCTGTGTAGTGGATGAAGCACATTGTGTACATATGTGAGAATAATAATTTGGAAACACTTTACAACTTATGTGACTAAAGAGCATTTTTAAAGTTCTATATTTTGTGTAACATCACAGCAAAACCATGTTTCACAACTTAGAGAAGCAGAAAAGAACTTCCATAGGAACAACAAACATGCTGTATAACTTTCATTCTGGTAGACATATGACTGTATGAAATAGCTAACTTAGCTACCTTGCTGACTCATTTGAATTTTATGACAGTTATGTTTTAAGTAAAACTGTTAAGTTTTTCAGTGAGAATTTTAGTATATTATTTTTTAACCCTATTTTATTTGGGGGTATGTTTGGGGAGCTATTCTGTTTTTGGGGCGGGGATGCCCTACCTCTCTAAAATCTTTTGTAGTGGATCAATTTGAATGAAATTTTCCACAAATGTTACACGAACAAAGACAATTACAAAAATCCAAATTTTTTTTGTCTTTGTATTGTTTTAAAACTATGGAAATATAGGTATTTTTAAAATTGCAATAATTATATTTCTATTCACTCGAATTTCTTCAAACTGTGTACATGCTATGAAAATGAGCAGACCTGATTAAAAATTTGAAAATAAATTCCAAGTAAGTACCCTTTGTCTTTCTATTGTTTTAGAACAATGTAACAAAAGAAAATAATTGATATTGCAATATCTTATTGTCTACTTGGCCGAGTTGTTTAAAAAAATCTGAGGGGTAGGGCATTTCCCCCCTCCCAAATAAAATAGGGTTAAATTGTAAACAGGTTAATTTCAAACTTAATTGTTTCTTTTCATAGCTCAAATTATGCAATTATGTTAAATATTGAAACAAAACAACGAACTCTTAGCCAACCATTTTATAATTACTCCATATTGTTTTAAGTCTGTTGGGTTTTATAGCTATATCTCAAGATCTATAATTGTTTCTGTTTGTTATTGCTACTAAATAAAAACAAAAAAAATGTATTTTGGTTTCTCAAATTTTTGGTTGACGTAGGAATTAGAAATAACTGTCATTTCCGTTTGTCAGTGTCAGAGAGCTAGTTATCTAATAAAACCCAGTTTCATTTTGAGCTATCCAGGCACCAGCTTACTTGAAATCAAAGCAACAGTAAAAGTAGTACGCTGCGCATAAAGCTCGCTTGATTGTGTTCTACATCTTGTTTCATAAAAGAGTGCCTATAATTTCTTAAATCCAATCATGGATGTCCATTATCCAATATTCTGTTCCACTCCGCAGTGCCGCCCGCCATATTTAAAAAAAAAGAAGCTTAAGTGTTATATATAATCTGGAAATTGAAGCAGCCAATCAAATCGCGTAATCGCTCAGGGCTTTTTCTTGCTCTTCCGCCATCAGCTATATCAAAAAGGAAAAAAGGCCTAGGGAACGAGTTGTAATCGATGAACGACAAATGTCACACTATTGTCCACTCGAGGGCGGCATCTAGGTAAACCTATTGCTAGTAGAGTTTGAAAATATCCTCTGTAATGTGGAACTGGTAGTAGTGTGTAGCGAAGGTCAAAGGTCAAAACCTTCATAAATATTTTGGTTACCTACAGACGTTTTATAACATCTAAGATGGAAAAAGCGAGAGAGAGTGATCAACGATGTGGACAGTGAAGCTCTAGAACAGCAGTAGTGAAAGCAAAGTGCGGGGGATGACCGCTTTGAAAAGTCCATATATGTTTACATGTTGATTGCGCCACAAGCGATGTAACTAATGCAATCATCAAATGTGTTTAGTGGTGCACTCCTGTACTTAGTTAAGGTTCTCAAGGCCTTTGTGTCGTCATAAAACAATGGGAACATTGAAATAAGTACAAATTTCGACGTTTTTCTTAAGAAAACATTTTATTAGTATTTTGTGTTTCTACCAAGTTTCCACTTTTAACAACTACAGACGATCTTGATTTTTTGCACATTTGAGGAAAAGTGACAAAACAAAAATGGGGTCCAAAACCCCTATAGGGCCCAATAATTTTGACCTTGATTGCAGTTAGTATTGGTTATTTCGGGTTGAAAACATGTCTAACCAATCAGTTGAAGGTATACATATAAACATGTCTAACCAATCAGTTGAAGGTATGCATATAAACATGTCTAACCAATCTGTTGAAGGTATGCATATAAACATGTCTAACCAATCAGTTGAAGGTATGCATATAAACATGTCTAACCAATCAGTTGAAGGTATGCATATAAGTAGGTTTACGTTTCTACATGGAAAAAATGGTTGGTATTTGGATAATTTAAATACCAGATAATTCAGACTTATTAAATACCAGGCAATTCAGACTTATTAATAAGCTGTTTTTTTTGTTGAATTCTGTACTCTGATATAAATTAGAAATAAAAAGCTTATTGTATGACAGGAAATTAGAACTTGTCTGAAGGATGTGTTTGGCAACAGACATAATTCGCTTAAGGTTTTTGTGTGCTTGATGAAATTTATAATTTTTGGAAGAACATAACATAATAGGTCTTATGATTTAAATGATTGAGAGAAAGTAAAAAATATGAAACTGAACTGACAAAGACATGCGTGCCTTAACACATGAATACTGTGATATGGTATATAGAATTCCCGATTAGATGGATTTCACATGACGTCATTTTTGTTTACTTTTGAAAAAATAATCAAGAATGGTAAAAACTAAAGCTAAATATGAAAAGACCTAAAAGAATAGCTATACAGATATTCTACCACTTTTGAGCTTTCTCTACTGTTCTCAAGTTATTTATTTCCAAAAACTGTGGTTTTCTCTAATGTTTCTTCATAAATAAAATGTTTTGCCTGCCGGCAGGCAACTATTGCTTCACTGGTCAAAACACTATTAACATAGTAAACTTTAATCTTCAATAACTTGAGTGCGGCGTTTATTAGAGGGCGGCGTTTAATTCAGAGTGAAGTTTTGGACTTATTATGAAAGAGAAATATAAACAATTTGAGCTTAATGTTCAAACTTTTGACGACAGAATAAGAGCAGACTTCTATTACATGGTGTGATTTATCTCCACTATACCCCTACTATGTGATTTCACAAAAGGAAACTTACGGTAACCGGCTACATTCTAATAAACGCCGCATTTGAATATTTCACATGCGGCGTTTATTTCGCTCGGGTAATTTTAAGTGCGGCGTTAATTAGAGGGCGGCGTTTAAAAGAGGGAGGCGTTTATTAGAGGAAATACGGTATGCATTCCTAGAAGAAAAGTTGTAGAAGTAGTCTTACTAATTTTTTTAGCTGAATATAACATAATATAAAATCAAAATCAAAAATCAAAAATTTAATATTCCAAAAAAATTATCAAAGTATCATTTTACTGGATAATTTTGTAAACAAGAAATCCATTCTATAGATGACGTAATTACTACGTGACATTTGTGTGCGCCATAAACTTACAAAATCCTGCTTATAACATATTGAAATTTGGAAATTTAGGCCCCAGTTGTGTTTAGCCCCTTTTTCTTTTAAGTACCCACAAGCGAGTATGAAAACGTAGCAGCATCGCGCAATGCATTCCAATGTCTTTTCCTGAAAAACCAAACCTGTGCGTTTCAGAGTAGCCAAATTTAGAGGCAAGCGAGGCACAGTGCTGAACAACAACGTTAACCCTTTAATGCATAGTATCCCCGGAAAGGTATCAAATCATAAGTCATTTCTTTGCTATTTTGCTTTTTGCAGGGGGTTAATTATTGGAAATATAATGTAAAATAAATTTGGTAAAAAGTTGATAAGACCCCCTGGTTCCTCATAAATTATAGAGGTTTTCAATGGGAAATTTAATATAACCAGGAGGTATGCATATGCATTAACTCTTTCATACCTGAATATACCTCCTGTCTATTGTAAATTTCTGATTAAAAATCATTATAATTTCATGAAAAATCAGGGGGACTTATCAGCTTCTATACAACCTTTATTTATTTTATTTTATTTTTAAAAATCAACCCCCTGGAAAAAAGCAAAATAACAAAGGAAAGCCTATTGATTTGGTCCATTTCCGGGGACAAAAGGCACTAAAGGGTTAAAAATGGTTAAACCAAGTTTCATTAGACCTGCTTGCGATAAATTCAATTTTTAATAACGCCATATTGCTATGGCATAAATGAATAATGATCGTTAATTGGTTTTAATTGGCTATCACATTCGAAGCAAAAATAGATCAGATCTTGTACATAGTAGATAGATACCTAAAATCGTTTACTTTAAAACACGTAGACCTTGTTATACGATAAAACCACAGATATACGCTCCTCCGTAGATACTACAAGTCCATCAGGTACATATAAAATTACTGCTATATTACTTGTGGCGCACACACTAAATAAACATGATATAAATTTTGATCATCACCTGAAGGAAAAAATTTCAAAAGCCAATAAAGGAATTGGATTATTAACTTTCTTCCTGGAAAGACTCTGATCAACATTTATAAATCTTTTATTTAGACCTCATCTTGATTATGGGGATATAATTTATGACAAGCCCAATAATTTTTCTTTTTGTCAAAGTTTTTTATCTATTCAATACAATGCCTCACTGGCAATTACAGGTGCTATTCGTGGTACCTCTCGCGAAAAATTATATCAAGAGTTAGGTTAAGAGAGTCTCATTGATAGAAGATGGTATAGAAAGCTGTTTTTATTACAAAACAAAAAAAAACAAAAAAAACAAAATCAACAAAAACAACAACAACAAAAACAAAACAACAACATACCATTAATAAATAAAATAATAAATAAAATAACAAATAAAACAATATTCAATCGCTTAGCAACAAAACTTTATACATTCATTACCTGTTTGTTGTTGCATCATAGAAGCCATAGGTAGTCGCTGCTGCTGTGACTTGAAGTTGCCCATTTCAGGAGACAGCACGGAATCCAGGCTAGATGTGTTATATTGTGGTTGTTGTTGCTTAGTTACAGGTGTTGGAATATAATTCCTGGACGTTGTTGTATCTAGTCAGAGTGAAAAACAAAAACGTTTGGTCTTTAAAATATACATGTTAAAAATAAAAAAAACCTATGCGTAATATCATACAGGGATTGGTCATGTTCCAGGTGTTGGAAAAATAGGTAAATATGAATACCCGTTTATGTTTATATTACAATGACCAAATAACTATCAATGTTTCATCACAGGGTGATTATTACAATTTTTGAAACATGAATTGAACATTTTAACATTTTTCAAGAGCACAAAAATATCAAAAAGCTGAATGTAAAGCCGGATTTTCACTAGGCCAGTTAATTCGCGCGAAACGAATTTTTCCTGCAATCTGATTGGCTTGCGTTAAATTCGATTAGAAAAAAGTAGAAACAGTTTCTACTTTTTTTCGTCACGCAAATTAAACAATAGAAAGGAATCACCTTTTCGCTTCGTGCGAATTAATCCGGATTAATGTGTTTAACGGAATTTAAATAAAAATACAACATTCATATAAAATGTCAACAAATATGGTATCTATGAAATCAAGGTTGAAATGTATGTAATTATGAAATAGAATTGTTTACCTGTCTCATTCCTAGTCATCATGTTCAAGTTGTTATCCATCATCCTTGAAGTAGCTGCAATTGATGATGATGACCCTCCAATACTCCTTGGAGCATCTCTCATATAAGGTGATGATGACGTGCTTCCTTGAGAGGTATTGTGTAAATGTGATGCCGTGTTTGGTTGCATTGGGTCATATGGGGATGAGTAGTTGGGTTTTGAGGTTGATGTAGATGAAGATATGCTCATTAGGCTACCAGTGGTTGTAGATGTTTCATCAGATACACCAAACATTTTTGCAAACTATACAAAACGAAATATTGTCGATAACCAGAGAATCTAACATGACTAGGAAAGACTTACTCAACTGAAGGTTACGCATAAAACTGCAAGAAAACTAGTGCAAATTAGACAAATATACTCTTGGTGACATTTGAGAACTCTTCAGAAGGTCCATAAATGATACCTGCATTCAAATTATGAACAGTTCCATTTGACATTCCCATTTTTGATCCCTTCTTTGAATCGTAAAACAAAGGTTTTTGGAAACATATCATTTCGAATTACTGCACATGAAGGTTTTAGCCTGTCCAACGGCAGACTTAAGCATAACAGCTACTTCTTCCAGAATAATTTATTTATGATTGGATGTTTCCTCTTAAGGTATTAAACTGTGTATGTTTCTGATTGACCAAATTTGCTTCCATGAGACATTTAGTAAAACTACCACCACGGAAGCTGGATTGCATCATTAATCAAATGGACTTGATATAGGTCTTATATATAGTCAAATCAAAAGTAAATAACAGAAGTACTCAGGTAGGGCAGCACCCTATTAAATTATTGTGCAGTTTATCTGTTAAAAAACTACAGAGGACATCAATATTTACCAAGGCTTTGCCTACAGTGTTGTTATAGGCTTGTGACTGTTGGGTTACAAACAAACAAACAAATAAATAAATAAATAATATTAGTGATGAGTGGATACACATTGGAAACTTTTGGGTACATAAGATAAAATTACGTGAATCATGTGAAATAAATAGGATGCGGTGAAAAACACCCTACCTCTGAGTTTGCTCCAATCGTCTTTTTGGAACCACCTGGAAAAGATGTAAAAACCCTAATGATTATACTCCACTTTTTTTCTAATACCATTTCATGAATACACACTGCATACACACTTGCAAACACACACGCACTTTTTAGTTAAGATTCTTCCCTCCTTATTTGGAACGTTTAGGCCAACGTCGGCTGAACTCATCAGCCCCCATTAATTATTTCAGTAACACGTCTCTTAACAAAAGTTTATTACATACATCTTGAACAAAATATAAGAATCAACATCAATAAAACAAAGAACATCTGTTCACACAAACACCAGTAGCTTTCTGGAAAATTTTCTTTCTTTTTCCTTTAACAACTTTAAAGTATTCTCTGGCTCTTTTACTTTCTCTTCCTTTTTTTATCTATTTCCGTTCCAATGTATTTGCTTTAACGATAAATTGTCAAATCGTTCTCTTTTTCAGCATTGTCAATAAGATCCTCAAATTACTCCCAAATGCTTCTTTTGTCCTTCATCGATAATATGTCTCTAGCTACAACATGGTTTGTTTTTTCTGTGCTGAAACTTCAACTGATTTTTTCAAAGAGAAGATCTCACAGAAATAAATAAAATACTTGTAATATTAACACTTCCAGGATTTAAGTATTTTGCCTTCAGTTAATCATAAATTAACCTCTGGGGTCCCACACAACAGATTCTTCCTTCATATTTGTTGGAAGCAACGATTTGTTAACACTAAATCCTCTTTTTACTGATGCCTGGACATGACACAAGGTAACGATAAAGAGGTATCTGCTAACTGTAGGAACTTGTCCAGTCCAATCTTGATATGTATTATTAATTGAATCCTTACGAATTTCTACCAAACTTCTCAAATTCCGAGGTTTACATTTGTTTCCATAAATGATTTTTGGCCTTGTTGTATTGTACAGAAGACAGTATTGATATATCAAGAAAATTTGTCTTATATCTTTCTCAAATATTATATTTTGAAAGACTACATCATATTATTTGCTTCACATGCAATGACATATTTTAAAGCACAATTTTCATATACCTTTGCAAGTCTATAATCCAAAAACAAGCAACAGTCAACCTTATAAGTAATGACATCTGTAAATGTTGTCTTTTCTGAAATTTACTTTTCAAATCTGCCGCACAGCAAATCCCATTTTCTTTTTTAAAACATCACTTTTGCACAATTTTACAGCAGAATCAGAATCGGCCTGCTCTAAGATATAATGTTTAAGAAAGAAGCCACAATTGTTATCATAGGTGCATCAGGTTTAGTAGGACATTAGAAAAAACAATTTCCTGTCATTAAACTCAAAAAAATAATTTTTTTACCACTGCCAGCTCAGTGGTTGCTTAGATTTTTGCTAACATAAAATTTAATTCTTGTCAAAATATGGTGAACAACTGAGCATCTTCAATATATTCTTCCCCGCAGGGCTGTAATGGGAACACAATGCTACATGTCTGCTCAACAATCTTCTCTGCATGGAGGAGTATGATTAAACCATTTCGTTGGTGCTTCCAATTGTTGAAATTATGATTGTGATATTGGGTATATTTTACGTAGTTCAGCCTCCATAATTTCAAGGCATATAACCTGTCTATTCTTGCCAGGAGGGGCCACGAGCAAAGTCTTGGTTGCATTTAAAGCAACCATTTGTGCTACGTAAGCTCTCTCCTGGACTCTTATGAGTCAAGAGAAGTGCTTCCACTCCAACCAGACAACTCTACATAAGGATTGACAGAGAGGTTGACCTCTAAACATTAATTATCGCCAATAGCACGTTAGTAGCTTTTTGTAACAAGTTCTAAATGCACCATGCACAATGAGAATGCCATGCACAGCTTCTCTCATTTTAAACTATAGAGTTCCATCTCCACCCTGGATTGCTATAGAAGCTTATAGAATCTCCAATAAATATGAGACCCAGCCATAAAATACGGCACCTGTACCTAGTTTTTAACACTGCCCATAAACAAATATTTAGGTCAACTTGCTTTTATGAATAACCCTGTTTAGGCTTTCATCAAATGCTATGCCATAATGAAATGACACTTAAAGTTCATGTGCTAGAAAATTCTTGAAATACAATGCAATATCATGACAGATATATACATCTTGCTGGACTCATTAAACTCGTACCAAGGGTTATCATGTATCCAATGTATATATAACAAAGGATTCACAATGATGAACAATACAACTCTACTTTTATTGTCTACATAATCTCTGCTGGAGTAACCGACTCATTTTATTGACACAAGTCAATAGTTCCCTTATAACCTGGCATTTTCTGCATTGCTGCTTCCTTGGTATTAGAGAAGAAAGCTGATGGTCTCCTCTCACTTTTATGTTTTTTTCTATCCATGTGACTTTTTAATATTCCTATTCCTATACTAGATAGTCCAAATGATTTCAAACACAATCAGCAATCTAAACTATCAAAATCCGTTGGCGTACTTTACAAAACAAGATACTTCCTAAATACAATATGTCTTAAACATTTATACTTTTCACTTTTCCATAGTCATTTAACATACGGAAATACCGCA
>JANTOQ010291581.1:0-12937 GCA_027564595.1 Bythotiara depressa | reverse complement strand
GGGAGATAATTACATAATTTTGAAAATTTATATTGGCATGTCTATATTTATCACCGGTTTTTTCAGTAGAATTGTAACGTCAGTCCACCGGTGATTTTCATTTACCATCGGTTTTCACTGTTCACCAACCGTTATTTCGATCCCTGATGTGCATAGTGCTGATGTCCATATATAGAAGATTATCTTTAAAACTCACCTAATTACTGTTGAATTTGAGATACTAGTAACCACTGACAGTAAAACACCAAAACCAAAAAAATATGGCCAGTTGTTTTCAATGAAACCTATACGTTTCACAACACTCCAACCTAAATAATAACAAGCAAAGATACAACAGCCTAAATAACAAGAAAACATATTAACACTTGAGAGATGGATATCTAGAAAAGATGCAACAATATGATACATATTTCATTCTTCTCCTTCACTTTCCTTAATGCTTCTACATATCTTTTAAACCTGGTTTTCTATACAGCACTTTGTTATGTGCAGGTGATATTATTGTCTTGCAGTTGCTCTGAAAACCTTTTGGCAGATCACAAGGATGAGAACAATAAAAATTATTTTCACATGTAACTTTTGTTGGAAAAAGCCAGCTTTAGTAAATACACAATGTTCTTTGCATTTTCTTAAAGCTAACTATTGTCGACAAAATTTTTGTGTTGACCAATTTGTTAATTGTTGGCCAAATTTAATGTGCTGTGGCCAAATTATGTTGATATCATATCAACCAGAATTATAAAAAAAAAAGTAACAGAAAACCTTAAAATAGATCATACTTTGACTGTGATTAGTTAAAATATGTCATTCATCATCAACTGCATACATTGCCTTCAAAGACTTGATGATAATAACAAAGTTTATCTCATAATACTTCACTTAATTAATATCAATTTATTAATATATTAAGATTTTGCTCATATTTTTGGAACTGTTATATTACTTGGAATAAATAAACTTAAGTGGTATATTTGCTACTTTTTCCCAGTTTCATCTTCATGTGTGGTGGAGTGTCACAAATTCATGTAAACAAGGTGTTGTCATGGACATTACTGTTTTTCTCCATCAAAACTTTTAAAATAATTATTGCAAGAATAGTAGTTTGCTCACAATGTTTTGTACCTAGTGGAAAGATTTGAGTTTATGAGAAGACATTAAGCCATATATTTTGGTCACTTTTGATTGCATAGTTGCGAGAATTATTTTCAGTAGTAGGCTCTGAGCTTTAAACTCAAAGGGCCAGTGACATGAGTGCATGAAGAAAGACACACGTGGTGGATATCCTCCTTAACTTAATTATTTTAACTAAATCAGTTACTGATTTTAAATCATACTGACATGAACGTAACACAATCGAAGTAAACAAAAAGGGTTCTGGGACAGTGTTAGCACACATCAGACATAGCACATGAGCAATATCTCTCAAAGTGTCTTTGACGACTTTTGTTGTTTCCTGTATATTGTTAGAGCAATGCCTTATTAACACAATTAAACTATTTAGATATAAAACTATTTAACTTTTTAAATATAAAATAAAGCTAACTGTGTTAAACATAAAGAAAAGGTGCATTCTATTATTTTATGTACATCCACAAAAGATAATAATTTTCCATGTGGTGAGAGTAAACCACTGAAAGTTTTAGGGGTTTTCTATAAAAACCATTAAGGTGTATTTGAAAACCATTTTCAGTTTTTAGAACATCGTTGAATTTTTTACAAAACCTAATAGGTTTTAATTTGAAAACCATTTTCAGTTTTTAGAACATCATTGAACTGTGACTCTCTCTAGGAAAAAGTACCAACTGGCATTTTCATATTTCGCATTCGTATTTCGTACTTTGAAATGATAAAACCGATTTTTACAAAAAACGTATCTTACATTACTAATATACGATTTCTATTTCTTAATAATACGAAAACAATTACATATACCCCATTTCTATTTAATAAGATTTTCGTACTTTCTAAAACCATTAGATAGCTGGTGAGTCTTGTGTAAATAATTGTTAAGTAATCAATACAGCATATATTTATTTATTATTTGCAGTAAAAGAAATGTTTTACTTCTACCTCCATTTTTAACATTTTTAAGAATGTTCTTAAAAATATACTGGTTATCTAGACACTGATCAACACTTCCTATGAGCCAGAAGGGCATAATAAATACAAAGTCAATGAAATAAACCAACTTCTTTCTACGCCATAAAATATCCCATAGTTTTTTATTTATTAATACAAGGATGTCATAGTAGCGACCTTAAAAGGTCACTTGCGTGTCACTGACAAATTGTGCTAATGGTCGTAGAATCTCACTCACGATAGGATTTTAATGCTAAAAAAATCGTAATAGGGCCGTAAAAACTCAATCATGGTAGGGTTTTAATGCTACAAAATGTAGTATTGGCAATAAAAACATACTCACGGTAGATTTGTAACTCTAGAAAATCGTAGCAGGGTCATAAACATCCATTCACGGTAGGTTTTAAATGGTAGAGAATCATAGTATCGGCTGTAGAACCTCACTCGCGATAGATTCTAATCCTAGAAGAGTGTAGCAGCAAATGTAAAGGACACTTGTGTAAAGGTTTTTATCACAAGAAATTCGTAGTAGCAGCTGTAAAAACGCACTCACAATAGGTTTTTAACTCTAGAAAATCTTAATAGGGCCGTAAAAACTCACTCATAATAGGTTTAAACGGTGGAAAATTGTAGTATCAGTCGTAAAAACTCACAGTAGGATTTTAAGGCTAGAAAATAATAGTAGCGGCCATAAAATCTCACTCACAATAGGTTTCTAATGCTAGAAACGTGTGGTAGCAAACGTGAAAATCACTTGTGTAGAGGTTTTAAACGGTAGAAGATCATAGTAGAGGTTGTAAAAACTCACTCACGATATGATTCTAATGCTAGAAAAGTGTGATAGCAAATGCAAATAGTAGCGGCTGTAATACCTTACTCACGATAGGTTTTTAACTCTCAAAAATCATAGTAGTGGTGTTTAAATCTCACTCAAGTTCGACCTGGGGTTTGATGACGTGTGGTATTCCAGTTTTTATGTTTACATATCACACCATCCTAATAATATATTTAATATTAATTTCGTTGCAGAACCTTATTTTATAGGAACAATTTTTGTGCACAATTGGCAGTGATTAGAATCTGACGCAAGTGAACAGTAAAGAGAAACCAAACCATGTAATGTAATATGTATCCAAGAAAAATATAAGTTTGTGTCATTTCTCTCCCTTCCCTCCTGCATTTGTTTATTTGGCTTATGACTAATAGATATATTAGAACTTCATCGTACATCTCAAACGGACTTGCACTCCATCACGCACTGCTCATGAGCTTGTATTTGCGAATTTCATGGAATGAGTAAGGAGGTTATAAAGTCAACGTTGTGGAATGTATTATGTAAAGTACCGAAGTGATATAGATGGCTGGAAATCCATTGTCCTCATTCAGCAGGGAAAACTTCATTCCGGTGCATTTTATATTTGTTTATATAACCGTGATTGTGTCATCAAATTAGCTCATTGTGGTTACAACGAGAACTAGAACTCTAGAGAAACGCACTCCAAAGAACATTATTAGACGTGCGATAATTTGCAAGACTAAAGCTGGATTTCCACTTGCTGAAATATTTCCATGTTTGGAGAGTTTTGAAAGTTTGGCATTTTCTCTATAAGAAAAAGTATGTCTGAACCAATCACAACAATCGTTGAATTTAAGTGGAAATCCAACTTAAATCAACCATGATATGAGTGATCGAGGAGGGCCGATATCAAAAAGTGAAAGAGGCCCTGGGTACGAGGTTGCAAGTGTACGAGTGCCATTCCCACCCAGGCCGGCTACTGGCACCATTTACAGTCGCAGTTTCTTTTGTTTCATGACAAATGGAATCCCAAATATATAAAAGGAAGATTAATATTTCCCTTATAAAATTGAAACAAGAAGCTTATTTATAGTAGACACGTTCTGTTCTTTGAAAACTTACTACTATACATCTGACACAACTTGTGAAAGGTTAACCAAGATTTTTTACCTACATGGAGAGCGTAAATTTAATTTTGCTTAAAATTTATATAAACCGGATGAAGAGAAAGTAAAAGTTTTAACATCGGTTTGATGAAATTATATTAAGTTTTTCTTTTTGATTTGACATACTTACCCATAATAACCAATATTTTAGATATGAATATAATTATTATTCCATTAATCACCACAAAATTCAGTACACCCCTTGATGTTAAGTGTAAATCACCAACTAGATGATTCTTCCATTAAGCGTGTAAAACACCAGCAAAGAAAAATATCAAACATACATACGATTACAGAAGATTGAAGTGCAGTGATGCTCTACAGAGATTAGAAGTGTGTTGAAACTTACTGACTAGAATAAAAACAAGAAAATATATAAATATGTAAACTCTGTGTTAAGTCAACGGGTTAATGCCACCTTTATTTTATGTTAAGAGACTTATACACCAGACATTTTAGTAAGACTAATTTTGCAACCGCCCGTGTGGGTCTGTGTTTTTGTCACCTAATTTCAGTAATAAGCCAAAACCAATTCTTCAACTTTATTTCATGAAATCGTATTAGAGTTTGTTAGGTGAAATCGTAGTGATCAAGAATGGAATACCATAATTCTTTCATTCTATTTCTTCCTCTAAAATTTCCGAGACGAACAAAGGTAGGAAATTCGAAATTCTTTCATGCAAAAATTCGATTGACGTGACTAGAAAAGAAAAGATGTAACAACTAGTTTCTATATTGCACACAATACTATCAAAAGAGCACGAAAGGTTTTAAGGTAATTTTTTATTTAGTAAGCATGAGGTAGATGAGAAACATGTAGAACATGAGTGAGTTGTTCTTTCATCTTTCAGGTTATAAAAATGTTCTTTTCTGAGAAATTTAAAATAACTGACAGATATTTAAGCACAAAAACAGCTGGAACTATTTTAGTATAAAATGAATGAAAGTTGATTTTCATTGCCTTTGTCGTGAGTTATCATTACGTTTCGATCATAACACTTAAAGTTACTGTGAAATCGTGCTTTATAAACTCAGCAGGAACTTCACAAGCACCTGTGGTGTAGTAAGAAATCTTCCTTTCTAAAACAACGGTAAAATCATGTTTTAACGTAAGAAACCTTCGTTCCGATTATGTAAAATCAAAATAAAACGGTTTTTTAACGTAAGAAATCTTCGTTCCTGTTATGTAAAATTGTCTTTAAAACCACATTATAACGTAACAAATCTGCATTCCTTACATGTAAAATTACGGTAAAACAGTTTTTAACATCACAAATCTTCATTCGTAGCACATGAAATCATCATAACTTAAGAAATCTTCATTTGGTACATGTAAAATCGCACTAAAACTGTTTTTAACATAAGAAATTGTCGTTTGTAGGAAGAGAAATCGTTGTAAAACCATGTTTTAATGTAACAAATCTTAATTCGTAGCCTGTAAAATCGCGGTAAAACTGTTTTTCAACATAAGACATCTTCATTCACAGCGCATGAAATCGTCGTAAAACCATGCTATAAAGTAAGAAATCTTCATTCCTGGCACGTAAAATCGCTGTAAAACCATGTTATAAAGTAGGAAATCATCACTCTGGCATATAAAATCACAGTAAATCATTTTTTAACATAAGAAATCGTTGTTCGTAGTACGTGAAATCGTCGTAAAACCATGTTTTAATGTAAGAAATCTTCATTCGTGGCACGTAAAATCGCGGTAAAACAGTTTTCAACATACGAAATCTTCATTCATGGAACGTAGAACTATGTGTTAAATAAAGTAAGAAATCTTTGTTCATAGGATGAATAAAATTGTAATAAAACAGTTTTTTAACATAAGAAATCTTCGTTCCGGTTATGTAAAATCACTATAAAACAGTTTTTTAAGGTAAGAAATCTTCATTCGTAAAACCTAGCAAGATGTCTTTCATCTGAGGCTATTCGTCTTGAAGGGGATGGTAGATGTGATTCACCAGGATATCATGTATGGTACATACACATTCATGGAAAAGTTGACGAACGAAATAATTGATTCCTACGTTGTTCACGTAAGTACTGCTGGGAACTCTGCCCGAATGGAAAAGGAAGCCTTCGTTAAGCTTCTCCTTAAATTTGAGGATATTTGTCTCAAAATAGGTAGCATTACTACAGACAGGCATAAGCAAATCAAGAGCTACATGCATAAGAATAGAAGTGACATCAAACGTGAATTTGATATCTGGCACATCAGCAAAAATATAAAAAAGAAACTAGCGCAAAACGCAAAAAAGAAAGACTGTGCTGAGTTAAATAAAATCTGTGATTAACCATTTTTGGTGGAGTTGTGCTACGTGTAACGGAAACGAAACAGAGTTGAAGGAAAAAGTGGCTGAGCATATTGTTACAGGTCAAAAATAAACACGATTGGGAAGGCTATACCATATTTAAACAACGTGAACATCCTACAATCCCACAAAAAACTCAAAGACTGAAGAAGTGACTGATTGAAGCCTCCACTGCTTATCTTGTTCTGGACAAGGTAGTAACGGGTAGATACCTATTAGTGGATTTGAAATACTTAGTTAATTTTAGTGACACAGGTCAATTCGAAGTTTATCATTCCTTGTATAACAAGTACTGTCCAAAAAGACTACACTTTGGTTTAGGAGGTATGATTGTGGGCTCAGATTTAGCCCTATCGGATTTTAACAGTGGTATAAATGCACAACAAGCTAGAACCATAAAAAATATCCTTCGCTACAAACAAAGCTATTCAAAAATAAGCAAAAGTTGTGTGGTTACAAAACTTTCTTCTAGAAAAGACCAAACGTATATTTCAGACATGTTAGAAGAAGTCGTATATACCAGAGCTACCAAATATTCCAAAAAACATTGCACCAACTGAAAAACCTGACAAAGCCGAAGCTATTAAAACAATGTGGACAAGATTTTAAACTTAAATAGATGTTGGCATATATTTCAGTTTATAACATATATATACGATGCATCAAGTATCAGATTCTAACAGCTCTTTCTCTCCATCTTCTTTACTTTCGGTGAACGGAACATAGAAATTGTCTTCATCGGGATATTTGTTGCTTATCACCCATAAAGCACATGAAGGAATAACCTTTCTAATCCCTTTCCCAAGGCGATTATGTACCCACCAAGTAAATTGTTTATAGCCAGCAAAACGATATTCCCTAGCAAACAACAAACATCCTTATTAGACTTGATAATACTAACAAACCTCATTACCAGGCAGCTTTACCACCGGGGAAGGCTAGAAAAGGACAATCACGATTGTGAATATATAGAGAAAAATGAATAAGGTTGGATACTAAGTTGTTAGAAATATTGTTTAAGCTATGATAATTATATAAATTTCGTTGCGGCTGAAATGAAGTAAAAGCTCTAGTTTGCGAATAAACTGATTATGTTAGGATAAAACTTACTTATTTCCTACGTCATGTATTTTATCACCTCACAACTTGTTTAGTGCGGAAAGAGCTGTGCGAAGAACAGTAGTTGCTAAACAAACAAACAACTTGCAAATCTTCTGAATCTGTAACACATAGATTGGCTATAAAAAATACAAGAAAACAATGTTTATATAAAATATTTTAACGCAAAAGGTTTTAACTTGCGCCTTCAAAAGAATAAAAATGTTATGGAAAAAGAAAAACTTTACCATAAAAAAAAACAGAGGGAATTTCATTTGTATCATGGCAACTTCCAGATTCCATATACGTCTCCATGACTTGACATTTTCCACCACATTGGCACCAGTTGTTATTAGCAATCCTGTACTGTTCTTCTTCAATATGATCACTTTCACTACCGCTGTTATCTTGAAGTTCTGATTCTTCCCTTGTAGGTTCCATCATATGGCTTAAGAGTTGTTATATATCTAAAGGTTCGCTGCTTGAATCATCTGAGTCTTGGCTGTTAAAACTCTCATTGGAAGAGCTGTCGGAACTATTTACTCTTATCTTTGACATTATTAAGTAGTTAAAATTTACTTATATTAATACAAAGATATTTTAAGATTTTAGTTTCCTTTTATATAAAAATTGTTCTAAATGTTATTGACCATCATGATGTAACACATAATATTAGAACCCAGTACTTTTTATTTTAAAAACATGTTCAAAAGAGAACAAAATGTCGTGATGTTTACATTTGAGAAACTCGAGTTTTACTGAGAGTTAGGTAATAAGTAATATTTTTAAATCATCAAATCTGTAAGGTAACTTTATGAAGTACTATTATTTTTGTGTTGCCTTCCCCTTTAAGTGAGACTTTCCTTTATAGCAGAAAACAATAGTAAATTTTTGATTGGCTTAAAATTGTTTATCATTTCTGCCTCATTTTTTCCTACCAAGACTGAATGAAATTTTGGTTGTCCGAAACTAAAAAAAGACGAAACATGTAATATGATAGCTTCAAGAACCATTCATTCAAATCAACCAGGACAAGATGTACTTGAATCAATTGACCAACCAGGTCGGTCACCCAAATGACTGGAAATAATGGATATTGGTCATTATAGTTATAGATTAACCTGTAGATAAAAGTAGACCCTAAAATTCTATTTTAGATTTATCAGTCAAGACTTGTTTTGTACGGCAGAATCAGTATAAGTTTGTGTTATTATTATTTTTAGCATACTGTGCATTCTCATTGTAGTATGTCCGTTGTTCACGTGTAAAAGTGGAACAGAAAATGCTTTCCTTTAAAGATACTGTATGCATTCAGCACAATTTGATTTTTATTAATATAAAACAAAAGCTTTAGAATGCAAAATAAAAGAACTGTGGTCTTTTATATTATAGATAAACATCCTTTGCGTGTTAAGATTTGATTGCGATGTATAATGTTAAACTTCTCGAAGCATAAAAGTTTGTCAATACCTCAAATTTCAAGAGCTCCAACTCACTGTAACATTATCGAAACTTGCTGAAAATGATTTTAATACATAAAATAAATAAACTACAATATCTTGTTTCATTTTTTGTTAAGATTGTGTCATTTCATTTTTATTGACTTGTAAAGCCTTTCTGCTAGTAATTTATGAAGATAATGAGTAAAATATATGTTCATACTGCAATTAAAATTTAACAAAGTTCATTGCAAATAAATGAGACAATATTCTTCAGCATTGTATGGAGTTTGGAACCATATATTTCTTTACTAAAATAAAACATGTGCAAGGGAGTTGAAGCTTGTTTTAAACAACTCTATAAAATTCTTTTTCAAAACAAGATATGATAAAAAGAACTATATAGTTAGGCAAATATATATTTAAGCACAACAACAGCTGGAACTATTTTAGTATAATGAATGAAATTTTCATTGCCTTTGTTCTCATTACGTTTCCTTCATCGCATCGTGCTTTATAAAATTTAAGGAATATTCAGAATTTTATCATGTATCGACCAGTGGTCGAAATGAGTATTTTTATATTAGTAGGACATAAACTCAGCAGGAACTTCACAAGCACCTGTGGTGTAGTAAGAAATCGTCATTCGTAAAACACGTAAAATCGTTATAAAACCATGTTTTAAGTAAGAAACCTTCCTTTGTGGCACATAAAAGTGAGGTAAAACAGTTTTTAATGTAAGAAATATTCGTTCGTAGCACGTAAAATCGCTGTAAAACCATCAAACTAAGACATTCAGCAATAAAACAACTGAAGTTAGATCGGTTTTATTTCAAGGCTGGAACATTGTTATATTCAATTATACTAGGAATTTGTGCAGTGAAGTGACTGAAATCTGACACTATAATATAAGCAATTAAAAACAAATTAACATTTTTATAATAGGAAACAATAGGAATATAAATATCGTACATTGGAATATACGAAATATTTTTAATAAAAGACGTAAAGAACGATTTCCTCTTTTAAAAAATACGATTTTAAATCGTATAATACACATAGAAATACGATTTTTCTGGCATAAATACGAGATATCTATTGTGTAGAAACAATGATAAAATAGTCATGCAGTCAAAAATACGATCACATTTTGTATTTCCTTTGTTTAAGATATGAAATACGAAATGCCAGTTGGTACCTTTTCCCAGAGAGCGTCAGTTCTTCAGCTTCAGTTCCCCAATCAAGCTACTTGAATCAATTTATCAACTAGTTTCTCTAGATATAAATTGTTCTTCCATGCATTTCATCACTTCACCATGAATCATGTTCTCTTTTTAATGCTTACATGCTGTGTAATGTGTGCTTCTTCTTCTGGCTTTCTTATTTTGTTATACTTCTCAAAGACACAAAGATCAACTAGAAATGTAGTTTATTGTTCATAGTTGCATATGAAGAAATGTAATGTTCTATCTCAGATAATAGTTCATATCTCATATGATTATTTTATTGTACTGTAGGTATGATGATGATGATGATGATGATGGATCAGTAATAATGCCAGTACCAATTGAGTAAGTTTTCATTCTCTTATTGTTTTCAGCATATGCATTAAAGTTTTGAATTTTATTTTTACAATTTCATCAGCTATATTTTGTCCTATAATCGATCATATGTTAACATTTTGTTTCAATTTATATATAGACCGGGAAACAATTTAAAGAAACTAGCAAATTGAGTAACCAGAAATATGTTTCTTTTAATGAAGTCCTTGCATCAGAAGGTTTCAATTTTTTCCACCAACTAAGTATTTTCTTGTTGTCAAGTGACATCGTATTTCTACAGTCAGTGAATTTTTGAAGTCACCAAATCACAAAACAAGCTGTACCAATGGAAAGAGGAGCATAAAAATAATCTCAACAACTTAATCTCAACCTTTCATCGTCATTTGAAAAAGTAGAATCCGAATTTCAGAGTGACATGTCAAATTTGTTATTAGTTAGGTAGACTTCAAGACAAGTTATTTTAATAAGAAAATTATTTACTGACATGCTATTTAGATTCCAGTGACATGCTCATGGATTGTAGTTGATAGCTATCATGACCTGGATTGGTTTCTATGTCACAGCCAGAATTATAAATGCATATATGCTATAAAATATTTGCTAAATTAGTATAGCTATTTTAAAAAAGAACGTTGAATTCCACAAGATGAAAACCCTAATCCATTTTGTCCTCCCATTGATAAATGACACAATTGAACTTACCTATGCATGCTCTATATTTCTGCCATGGAAAAAATAAGAATAAAGATATTGCATGTTGAAACACATTACAAAATTATTCATCAAAATAAAATAAAAAACATATTAAACAAAAGATAATGAAATCTCAATTTCAACATTAATCACTCCTGGCCTGGAGGGATGTGATAATAGATGACATTTAAAATGGAATTGATAACTGATTACTTTAATGTGAAATTGTTATAATCTTTTGAAAGTTTTGTTACGAATTATAACTTTGTTCAGAAGCATGTAAAGAAGATGAAGGTCATTATATCTCACTACAATCTCTACTGTACATAAAACACAAAACCAAAACCATCCAATCCAAATATCATCCAAAATAATTTTTATTTCATCAAGGGTGGAGAAAAGTCTTTATTGTCCTTGAATGGGACTTAATCGTAAATGGCAGTTAATATCTGAAATAAACTGTTCTGTTACCCTCCTTTACAGCGGCTTTTAATAAGCTATATGTTTTTTTATTAGATCTACCCGAATACGAATACCTTTTTTCAACTTCTTCCTACATTCGTATATACGTGTTCGATATCTAAAATTAGAAAACTTGAAAAACTTGCTTTGTGTCATCTCAGTAAATCTCTATCCTTATACCAGTCACCAATTCGATATGCTCTGTCGATGACTATGTCAGCAACATTGATACCTACCTGATTGGTAATTTCTAAAACATTTTTTTCAACATCGCTGGTTTCATTTACACCTTTCTCCCTGGTTTATATACCTGCAATATGTAAACAGTTATTCTCCCATATTAGTTCAACTCTTCATTTAGTAACGTAATTTTGTGGTTTTCCTGCTTCAACCCTTAAATATGGTTCTGAAGCATCCTAACGGTTGACTCCAGTTTTGTAACTTTTTGACACTGCTCCAAGTTAAAGCTTTTCAATTCGTTTTTCAAATCAGCAAGACTGTCATTTTTAAGCTTAACAATAAGGGAAGATTTTAGTAAAGTATATGTCAGGAAGCTTTAAAGGAGAAGTTCGGTCAAAAATGAAAGTTTGCAAGATTAAAGAGCTTCAAAAATGAGGAATACCACTTTTTAAATTTTTGAAAAAGCTCTTTCCGCTCCTGAGATATTCAATGTTAAAGTTGGCATTTTCATAGCATTTTTCATTCTTAGCAACAATTCTAAGTATTCTAAGTATTAACTTTTTCGGGAGAATGGCACTAATTTCAGCTATGACGTCGTGTGAAGGAAGAAAAACTGCTGACAAAATCTATTTCGTAATAACTTTACAACCGCTTGACAAAATGTTACGAAACCTTTTATACTGGTAGAGGTTATCAAGAGGAGTTGGTACTGAAAATGTAAAGTTCATTATGACGTCACAACACTAGTTCTAGACTACCTGGGATTTTTGCTGGCAAATAACTCTTTGTTTAATAAGTTAAAAACCAAATGGTTGATATTCACCAAAACTTATGCAATGACAGTGCAAGTCAGTTATCCTCTAAAGAACAAATAATTTGTGTGTTAAAGTATCATAGTTACTAGTTCCAGGTCCGTAAGAGTTGCAGGTGCTTTGACAGGCAAACAATTCAGAGACTACGTGAAGGTCTTGGGACAAGTAACTACGATAATTTACTGCACCAATTATTTTTTCTTTAGATAGTAACTGACTTACCCTACCATTGTATAAATTTTGGTGAATATTGGACATTTGGTTTTTAACTTATTAAACAAAGAGTTATTTGTCAGCAAAAATCTCAGGAGGTCTGGAACTAGTGTTGTGAC
>JANTOQ010291470.1:0-12937 GCA_027564595.1 Bythotiara depressa | reverse complement strand
TCCAGGATAACAGTATAAATATAATTTATAACTGAGGAACCCATCCTGTATAAATATTTGATAATAATAATAATAATTGCTGGTTCTGCGAAACGTTACTATACTCTATCAGAAACAGTCAGCAATATGCTATTCTAAAAACATAGGTGATTTTTTCTAATCCAAAATTATATACATACTTTAAAAACTGAAAATAAAATAGACAACTCAGTAAAGACGTACAAGAGAATGGTCTCCGCCAGGCATAACAATATTGACAGAGGCCACTGCCGATATATTAAAAAAACACATTTTAGATTTATTAAATCGTTTGCATATAATGATAAAATTGTTTAGTATTTAAAGTCAAACGATTTCTTGTTTCATTATTTCTTGTTTTACCATATCTATAATGTAATAGGTGTGTGCAGATCGGAAACATACTTACCTTAGATTGTCATATGGAATTTCGCGAATGTTGGACAGGGTAGCTATACAGTGCAGTGCGGCAGGTAGTGTTGAACACATTCTGAAGAGAATTGCTTTTAGACTTATTAGAGCTAATAATAGAATTAGAGTAATATTCACGAATATGACTAAGGCCAATAATTCGAAGAGTCAATAATTTTAGTCCATATGGATGTTGTATCCTATTATATGGAGAGGAATGTTTTGGTGCTAAATTTTAAAAGACTTTGATGGGATTAGCTAAGGAAGGTCAGTTTCGTAATTTATTATTCCGTTAAGTAATCTTTTTTGTTATTATTATTCAATAAACAAGAAATACAAGAGACTCACAAGAATATAAATAAACATCCACACTTTAAATATAGCTTAAAAATGACTTTTTTCCGGCAGCGGTCTACGCATGGTAAACACAAACTCATGGAAACCATTGTTACGCCAGCTTTGAAAATACAACACTGGAATGACATCTATAAAATTAGATAGCGGACAAAATTGATAAATCGAATGCGATAGGCACAATGTCAATGGGAAAATAAATGATAAAGAAAGCTATTAGGAAAACATGACAAGGCTACCTGATGAAATCATCAGTAGTGCATAAAACTATAATGGGTCTATACACAGGCAAATAAGAATTTTATACAGTCTTCTATATTAACTTGTTTCAGTTCCGAACAGACAAAATATTTTATACAGGAAGTATGTTCTTTGAGCGAGTTCAGAAACTGAATCCTACTAGATAATCTTTATTTCTCAGGAAGTGGAATGTTTATCTTAGCACACATTTATTTATTATACTTTATATCTCAGGAAATCAGAAAATCACAGGATTAGGATGATAACGATAAAAATATGTGACGAAGCCATTGTTCGACCACTAAAATTTATTTTTGAAACTTCATTTAGAAAGCATCCAGATAAGGGTACAGACGTCCTTCATCGCTTACAATTATTTATCCAGACAAACGAAACTAACTTTATACACAGATATGATAAAAGACCTGACTTGGACAATGGTGATATAATCTAGCAACCATAACTCAAGTAATAATAATGTTTCGCAAAAAGAACCAGTGCAGTAGAACACAACGCTAGCTATAACTGGTGCTATAAGAAGTACATCTTGGACTAACGTATTTATCTGACACAGTCAGGGGATTATGTTTCTTCTATAAATTGAATAACTATTCGGAACCATATCTCTGTTCCTATATTACCAACATACACAACTTATAAACTTAGACAAGAAAAACTCTTTATGGGACCAAAACTTAGAAGTGGACGAAATTTTCCCTTACTGCACTATAAAGTGTGATTGATAAACTTGGTAAGGAAATACTTCTTCATTGTCTGTTTTCAAATATTTTCTTTTACAATTCATATTCATAATTCATATATACCCAATAAATATTCTTCATCATTTACATCGCCTTATGTTTTTTATAAGGCTCCCTGTTGGTCTCAGTCATCTCCGAGAGCATAAATTTGGTACTTGTCGATAATACCATTGTGTCTTCTACATGTCCCAGTCAGGAACTGTAAATAAATATTATATGTGTAAATAAATATTATATGTGTAAACAGTGTTACTGTTAGTATATGTTTTAGTTATATATTATATCTAAAACCTGTTAATCATTTAACTATGCTAAACTAAACTGAAAATATTTCAATATAAATTTTATTAATACTGTAGATCCTTTTTATGTATGCAGAAACAGTTCTCCTGAGACACTATAACATTGCATTGCCCTACCTATGCTCTTCCGCTTGTATCTACCTATGCTCTCCCACTTGTATCTATCTATGCTCTCCCGCTTGTATCGTTATTTGGCAGTCTTCATTATAACAATGTTGTCATTTTCCCGCTAAGCTGTAATTATTTTTACCTTACAATAATACCATAACAATAAAATGATAAATGAATATATTTTACTCTCTAAGTTGTTTGATGAACCATCATTAACATAGGTTGTTTGATTAACCATCATTAACCTAAGTTGTTTGATGAACCATCATTAACATAATTGGCATGGTTATAGTTTTTTAAATTTTGTGACTCTTAGTTCTTATCTATTACCTACATTTCCTGAAAGTTTTGTAAAAAGGTGATTAATATTAGTGCTGTAATTAACCTTTTGTCAAGGCCACCTGACAAACCTTTTAACATTTTAATGTTATAAACATTGAATTATAAGGTTTAAGGTTTTAAGATTAAGATAAAGATTGAAAGTTTAAGACATTAAAAATTACTTTTTTAGGTATGATGTGTACACATGCTATGTGGGACACAAAATTTATAAAAAGTTTGAACTAAAATATTATTGACCAATTTTTGTCAATATTGATGACGTCGCAAAATGTGTCGTCAGTAAAAAATTACTTGTGAAAAATAATCTACTTGATCTGGTCATACCAAACAACCTCCTGAAAAGCCCATACCAATTAGGGTTAATTCTCTGAGAATTTGTTATATTAATTATTGTCGATATTTATATCGGCATTGATATCACAGTAGTGTCTTTCGAATGTCTGATGTCTTGCGCTTCTTAGGTCTGTTTCAGTGCTCGTATTCGTCCGTGCATAAGACTCGTTTTTTCAATTTTTTCTAATTTGTGTTTATATAATTCGTAATTTCTGAATAGAATAAATTTCAGAAAATAACAATCTCACAAACTTCAGAAAATAACAATCTCTCAAACATCAGAAAATAACAATCTCACAAACATCAGAAAATAACAATCTCACAAACATCAGAAAATAACAATCGCACAGCACAATTTATCAGGAAATGGAAAATCTTGGAAACCTAGTGTTTAAGAACACCTCCTCTTTACAGTAGCACCAAATTCATAACACGTTCGCTAGAACAGCTCTATATTACCAATACTGACACACTTCTAGTACGGAAGTTGTTGGTTGCTTCTGTTCTATGACGAACACATAAGTTAGGGACATGTGCAAAAAGATTGGACGTTTACTGAAGTTTGTGCCATAGAAACCATAGAAACCTGGGTTTGTTGTGGCTGTTATACTGTCTCTTATCTTTTGTCCACAATACACTGATAATACACTGATAACACACTGATAATACACTGCTTGAAACAAAGATTTGAGAGTAGTTTTTGTTAAAACTATTAATTTCTATTGATTGTAATTTCTATTACAAGAAACAGTTTGAGTTTGAACATTAGATTTTGTGGAAATTATCTATCTAAGTATCTAAAAACGAGGACAAAATATTTGCTAATTATTCATTTCTAATTATGCATTTCTAAGTAATTATTCACTTAAGTTAATTATGCAATTTTAGGGTATTGCGCAGTTTCGAGAACTATGCAAATTTAGGTCTCTTTCGTACTTAGCACATTGCATGTGTGTCCAATTGATTTTGTGGTTTGCACATGCGCAGATGTAATTTATATTACAGATGATGCATGTACAATACAATGTTCGTTTTCTGACTCGAAATGTACATATACTAATTCGATTATCACCATCATTGTGCACAATGTCTGGAAGTATACTGGGACTTACAAGGCTCCTTATAACACTCTTACAAGGCTTTGTCAACGATCATTCTTTTTTGACCTATTACCCGTTCGGAGTACAAAACTTAGGTATGCAAATACAGAAAATATCTGCTATTTCGAACTTTAACCCACCACATGAATTCAAAATTCGTTGGGATAAGTATCTCTGTCACAAGTTCCGTTTAAGCAACTACACGCCTTTAAGTAAAACCA
The DNA here is from genome assembly GCA_027564595.1 of Bythotiara depressa. NCBI lineage: Eukaryota > Metazoa > Cnidaria > Hydrozoa > Anthoathecata > Bythotiaridae > Bythotiara > Bythotiara depressa. Next base: position 8,744 of record JANTOQ010291470.1, on the reverse strand, counting down.
AACGTTTATGAATGCTTGCGGAATGGAAAACCTTTAGTATTTTTGTAGCTATCAACACTGGGTGAGCAGCTCAATAAATACAAAAGCAATTTAGAATTTACTTTAAAAATATGTAGGAAAGGTTTAGTGAAGGAGAAGAAGAACATGTAACATTTTGCAGCAGCACATCATCCTTATTAGGTAATTGATTTGTAGTGCAAAAATCCCTGCTGAACAAACATTATCAGTGTCTTATGCTTTAATTAAGAGAGAATATGTCTTTGGTGTAACTGTCTAGCTGTCTAGTCGAGTGAGATAATCTACATAAATAAAACCTGTAGGTCAAACGGTCAGATTATCGATTGTGGCCCCTCCCGGAAAGAATGGGTAGGATACATGCCTTAAAATTAAGGAAGTTCGCCTCATTCAAGATGGGCTGTCAACTAAAGCCATCTATAGTTTAAATTCTTTAAACTTATAATAAAATTTCAGTTATAGTTGTTATTCGTTATTTCAAATCTGCTTAACTTGAATTTTCCATTTTTGAAATAAATTAGTGACCCCTTCTCTCTGTGTACTAGTCACATTAAGTGCTCTCTGTGTACTAGTCACATTAAGCGCGCTCTGTGAACTAGGAACATTAAGTGCGCTCTGTGAACTAGGAACATTAAGTGCTCTCTGTGGACTAGTAACATTAAGTGCTCCCTGTGAACTAGTCACATTAAGTGCTCCCTGTGAACTAGTCACATTAAGTGCGCCCTGTGGACTAGTAACATTAAGTGCTCCCTGTGGACTAGTACTTAACCTCTTTATTTCGTAAAAATGCTTTGATCCTGATAGAGGACGGAAATTGCAATAAATTGACCAGTTTCATTAACCATGTAAAGTAGAGTTAAAACATAGGATGAATGAGATGACCTTTGTTTACAGTGAACTATCAAAAACACATAACATAAACACCGCTCTCCACTTCGGATGTTTTTGTTAGAGGTACTGGTAATCAGAAGATAATTGCAACATTTGCCTGTGAAAGCAAATTCACACACCCATAAAGTTACTTACTTACTTACGTCGGGAGTAGGATTAGAGTCAGAAAGCGAAATTTAGTGGTATGCGGCGTCAAAACAAGAATGGCAATTTATCGTGTGTCTGCACACGCAAAAAAGCTACTTGTGGTGGAGATTCACCTTAGAGGTTTTAGGTTGTTCCCAACTTCCGCGTTGTATGAGACCTCGATGCTATCTCTTTTAATTGATTCTGGCTCTAAAGAAGCAATGAAAATAACGAATGGATAATGAGCTTTTACAAGCAATACCGTAAGAAGTTTTGTTCGGCCATCGCAAGGAATCGTTTGTAATTATAAATCTAGGCACTTGTGTGATTCTATTAGATTGTTAATTTTATAAGTTTTATCATCTTGACATTTTTTCAAACTTTATTATTACACAATTATTAAAGAAGAAGTAATTGATGGAGGTAAATATTGTTATTGATTATTAAGCAATCATCTTTCAGAAATATTGCTCTGAAAGAATGTTATTTTTTTTGTAGTTTTTTCCGGTTCTTGACTCGCCTGTTCTTGGCATACATATGTGAGTTTAATGTATTGAAATGGTAATTATTTATGTTGGTTGACCACGTACACTTCAACCTATGGTAATTTTACGGACATATGATGGCGTGTATGGAATGGACCCTCTTTATCCCAACAAGGCGGTTTTAGCCACAAAACGGTACCCGAGAGATTTTATTTTGAGTATTTTGATTAATATCGCAGTTTCGATACTCTCACTACTCTATAATTTATTGGGTAGACAATCCGCAGGAAAGGAAAAGGTGAGTAACTTAAGAAATAATTAAATTAAGTGGATACACATTTGTTGTCGCTAACCTAGTGAACATGTCTACCGAGTTTGAACGTAAATTGGATCAATTTACACAATTTGGATCCCTTAAGGCCGATTTCCATTACGGCGTTTTTGCCCGCGCGGGCGGAGCGAACGTTTTTGCGCACACTCAATTTGCTTTTTCTCGCTTGGCCGCTGGAAGTTGAGAATTTTCAACTTTCTCAGCCCGGGCGGGCAAAAATGCAGTAATGGAAATCGGCCTTTAGAGCAAGTTGTTCCGTAAATGGAACGTTTTTCTTCACTGATAAAACAGCATTAAATAGATGGATTCTTTAATTACGCGTCATTAAATTTAAATAGATTAACACGAATTAAAGAGAACAATACACCTCACTAGGCTCAGTGCAAATTGGAAGTTGCAAAAAGCCCATTTTATAATGCTAGAATTATAATGAAATTTTTCGTGCGAGCGAACGCTTAACAGCGCCTATTGTATTAACGATTGTCGATTTTCCTCAAACAGAACTCGAATAATAGATTCCCGGCCGGCTCTGTAGAATAAAATGCCCATCATCTTTTAAATTCTCCCAAATTCAAATTTAACCAGAGATTCTAACTAAATGTGAAAGGAACTTAAATCTTTTAATGTTGATCTATTTCTGACCTCTTTCACGTTGAGAGTATATCCCGGGATTATCTCTCCATCTACATCGTTGATCTTTCGTTCGTTTTATAACATGCACGACTTTCAGTTTAGTAATAACAAGTAGTGTCTAGATTATAAACAAGTCGCTTGTGTTGTTTTCTAAGAATCGTTTTTGCAAGCATTCAAAACAACGGCCTTCAAATAAACTGTACTTTAAAGTCAACTATGTCTAAGTAATTAAACGCATTGAGTTGAAATTAAGCCAGTGGTTGCGTTGTTTACGTGTTGTCAATTGTGAACAGCGAGTAGAAACCAGGTTCTCAATAGCTTAAGCAAATTGCAAGAATGAAAGTGAAAACCAGGCATCGGTGTTATCTTATTGATGAGAATTTGTTTTATGAAACTTTATTGTACCTATGTATAAGGCTTATGTGCGACTATGATAAACCGTTCGAAACTAGTGTGTTTTAAGAAACTGAACGCACCGTGAAAGCTTACGAAACTGTGTGGATTTCACATAAAATCTTCAGCTTAGACGTTTATTTTGCTTTCTCTCTTCTTGAGGTCGATCACTTTAACTACATTTCATTAACAAAGCAAGTTTCCATTCTATTTACGAAATTAAAATGTAAAATGAATGAGACAGCAAAAACTAAAATGTGCGACGCACGTGCAAAGAATGACGAATGGAAGTTTTCTAACATAAATAATATATGAGCATTTGAATAATTCTAAAATTACTTAAATAAGTTCTACATTCGTAATTTGTTTTACGTACGTATACATTTAGATGAGATTAAGAACACGCTATCTGTTCAAACAAGGAACTGGATGACGCTCTCCAGCCATTCCTACCTACTCGAGGGAGTTAATATCTTTGCATACCTCTGCATACACCAAACATAATCGTGCGTATCCAACGCAAGCGCTTTTACGTAAGTAAAGCATATCTCTACGTAATTAATTTATGCATGAGAAAATAAAATTTTATGGGCAATCTTGCGTAGGCCTTCTTTCTCTTGATAGTGCTGTAATTAAATGCTTGTTAATTTCTGTAAGTAGTAATTAGGTCTTGTTGATTGAGGAAATAATTATAATTTTCGCACATGGTATTCCCTGTATATGAATAGCTATGGCGTGGATAGTTTCTTTGTTGGGATTTCAGGGGATAACCTATTGAGGAAAATTCTCGAGTGGAGAACTGATTAGATAATAATAATAATAAATTGTAAATAATACTAATAATTAGAGCGGGTTAAATATACGGTTTGTTATATACGGTTTGTTATACTGTTATATCGTTCCGTGTAAACGGGGTCTAACATATGAACACGCTGTTTAACTGATACTATATATTTACCAAGTTGCAAATGTGTTATTGTTCGAACGTATCGTAGCTACAACACGAACTCTCATTGATATCGGCGTTGTCATGCGTTGTTTTATCGCAATCCCTTCAATGATTATTTGTTTTCTTTTGTGTGTATAGAGCATAAAATTCCTCATTCAATGATGTCCGTCTTTTATTCCTGTTTGAAAAATACGTGTTACACAATTTGTCGTGTTAAAGTTCCTTGTATGCTAGAAGGATGGAAATTAAAACATTATAACGCAATTACGAACATGGACGTTAACACGAACTTTTAACATATGTAAATAATTAATGTAGAAGAATGATATGTACATAGAGAGAGAGAGAGAGAATGTATATCCTAGTGGACGTTGTTGTAACGTTGTTCCAACGTCGTGTGACCATGGTGTGTCCAGGGTGTCTGCGCGTGTGACCATGATGTGTCCAGGGTATCTGCGTGTGACCATGATGTGTCCAGGGTATCTGCGGACTCTCGTTTCGCAAATCTAAACGGACAAGTTCTTGAACGTGCAACGTAACCTCAACATACACATCATTAATTAGTTTAGCATGATTACTCCTACAGAAGTAAACCCACGTCACTATCATTGCTTAAAGCGTTTCTTTCAGCCTTGACGAAACAATGTAGAACAATTAAAGGGAACCGGTTTTGGTTTCAAGGTTTCGAACGATGAACGTGTGCAATTTATTATTAAAATCTTTGACGTATCAAGATTTAGCTATTATTATTTTAAACATCGAAAGTTTTTAACATTTTATGAAAGTATTCCCTAAGAATGAATAGTATGAATAGCGTCGCTCTTCTTATAATTACTAGTTTTGTGTTTGTTTACATTGTTTTCCCTTGTACGAATAATGGAATATATTACTGTATTGTTAATTGAAGATGTTATATTTAGAAAATTAACAGAACGATGGAAGCCTTAGATCTACAACTCAATTCAATACCAAGTGATACCCAAGCAACATCAAAAATCCAAGAACTGGATTGGCAAGTACAACAGGTGAATATGATTATTTCATTTACTTATTTATTTAAGAGTTTATCTGCACATCTCATTTTATTAATTTTATACATATAAAATTGCAGTTTAGCGGAGAAATGCATAGTTTACTGTTTTTTATTACAAGTGCAGCGACGTGAGGAATATAAATCGCATAAACCGAAGATCAACAAATTCAAGTATCGCTTAGACCTTTCCCGAGATTCAAAAAATTTAAAAATCTAACTTGTTTTTATGAGAAAATACAAACATGGTACAAATGTTATTTTAAAACATATCTTTGTTGAAAATTGCAAGTATCTAAGATAAGTAGAAAGATTGTTTTATCTTTTGTATACACTCGGTCAAAGCTCTTTAAATAATTCTGTAATCACCCGTAGCCTCGTTTTCATGAACGTTAAAAAAAAAGTGTAAACCTTAAAACAGCTGTAGTTCTTTCTAGAAAACTCTTGAACATAAATACCACTTTTGACGGTGAAGTCAATTCTGAAATCCGTTTTTATAAAAATCAAACGAAATTTGTGAGTGACGTCACATAAATTAACTTCCGGAAAGGTTTGTTCCTCGTAAGGTAACTTTGAAAGTAAGAAGTGTTTGACCATTTGACATGCTATAATGAAAGTGAACTTTCTGTTTGTTATAAGCACATAAAAAGTGTGATTTGTTGAAAATTCCTCGTCAAAAAGTTTGATCATGTAAAAGCGCGGTTTAACTGTGTTTTACGAACAATAATGACATTTCGTACGTTAAAGCATGGTTTTACTGTGCTTTTACGTCCAATAATGTCCCATAGAGCAAATATATAACATTCTATAACTACTTGGAAAATAAGGTTTTGTATGAAAACAAGAAGAAGAAGAGTTTAACCGTGGACGGACATGCTATACTATAATGAAAGTAAACTTTCTGTATGGAGTCGAAATTTTCAGAAAATAAATGTTTTAGTAATCTGAATCTGAATTCTATTTCTTATAAAAATCAAAATAATTATTGTTGTGGAATTTGGGAAAGGTCTATTGTCACAGTAATGAAGCCCCGGGAAAGTAAAAAATGAAGTCAGGCTATTTATTTTCTCCATTTCTTTTCGCTAGTCCGATCGGGATTGTGAAATAAATGTCCGCTTTAAGACTAAATAATTTAGCGAAAAAATATATTAAAAGTTTTGTGATTTGAATACTAAAGATATTTTGTTCCATAATAACCGGTTGCTTCTCGTTCCGGTTACGAAGTTTAATCACTACTATGACCTATCCGCTAATGAGCTATGGAAGTTGAGATATTATTTCCCTCCAATTACAGTTAAAGATTAGTAGAGATATCTTTTTTATCCGCCTCTGTAATCGAGGAAGCATTTCCAGGCTGAAGTATTTCAAGAAAACGTCGTAAAACGTCGAGCTATCAGGAGTTTCGTTGGGCTACTAGTAATGTCAGTCGCTAGTTTTGAAATCACTTAAGCTACACGACTGTTCCCAGTCTCCTGGACTGTGCAGCAAGTGAGACAAAGACTGTGCAGCAAGTGAGACAAAATAGAACTGTTGTCATTGTTGCACCTAAGGAAAATAGAAACCGACGGCAAATTGAAGACACTCATGGGAAAATCAATACTTGTTTTTAATGGTCTGCCTAGAAGTATTAGAGATAATAATAATTTTTGTAGTTTTTCTAAGAACCTGAAATATTTCTGTTGTCCTTCTTTTACGATTATTTCCAACCTCCAACCCTGTTTAATCGTATATAACTGTTTATCCATTTTATTCTATCTTATTCCGTTTTATATATATTTATATATCTTCTGTTTTTACTGTATATTTATTTATCTTCTGTTAGGGGATGAATAGCGCTGTAAATATTTTAAATAATAATAAAAATAAAATAAACATTAATAAAAATAGGACCCCTGTGATAGGATAAATAAAAATAGGACCCCTGTGATAGGACGTACAGGTTGTAAATAATTTACCCTGTGTATGTAAATGTTGACGTAATAAAAAAGTTTATTTTTCATGTTATGAAAGTTTGAAATAAAAAATATCCTTATGCATGTATTCAGCAACCTCTAGAACAGGAAAAACGTCCATTGAATAGCTAATATAGATTAATATTTAATATTTATATATATATACGAACATTTCGGTACATAGACATTTGATGCGGACATTCGTAAGCATTTCTCATTTAGAAAGTTGAGCGGTAAGAAGCACTTTAATGATTCATAATTGTTTTTCTGAATTAATCAATTTGCGAAAATTATTGCTTTGTAATAGCATCCAGGTGTCAATAAGTCAGACAACATTCATAAACAGGATCTTCTTGAAGTAACAGGATCTTGACATGCAGTTCCTCTTTTTAGAAACTACTATTTGTATGACACTATGTCATCAAGCGCAAAACAGGTTATAATGGTGAGCAAGAAGCATGTGTCAATTTATGTATATCTTTTCCATATGCAACTAAGTTCTGTTATCAGCGTAGTGGTAAAATATATTTATACTTAAACAAAGAAGATTATCGAACATCAAATGGAGACGTTTGTTTGTAGCATGACTCATATTAGTGAAACTAAAAAAAGTGAAAGAATATCAATTCCATACACTTGAAGTAGATAGTAATTCCTATTAATTAATAGCAGATTTAAATAGATTTCACACCTGCTTTCAGTGAGTGAAGTTTTTGACCTTATCATGTCTATATTTATGTCATTGATGATTCAAGCACACCTTTTAAGAAATAATTCTCTCACAACAGGCTGCTTGAATGTGAAAGTCTTCTAGTTTACATAAAATGATTTTCGACTATCGCGGAAGTAACTTCACACCTTCGTGTGTGAGTTTGATGAAGCTCTGCACTGGAGAGTAAGAACAATAGACAGACTCATTAAAGTATGCGTGTCCGTCCTTGTGGATGGAAACGACAACGTCCAATTGTTTCAAGGAGGGACCACGTTGTTTGTTGTCGTTTCTTAGGTGGCAAATTTTGAATACGTGAATAAACACTATTAGCAAAACATCAAATAAAAATCAAATCAAATACAAAAAATTAAATAAACTTTCTTTCCAAGTCATTGTGTACTAGCTGATCTATTAGTTAAACACTTCGGTTATAGCTAGTTCTGGTTAAATTTCTAAGCATCATTTTCTTATATATATTTTGCATATTTTGCATCTTCCATTTTATATTATTTTTATTTATTTACACAAACGTTGTTGTTGCAACATCGCATAACCACGAGGTGCCTACTGGGAAGAAGCAGAGAGAAAAAAATTCGTTAAAATTGTAAAGAAACCATGATAAAAGTATAATGAATATAAAAACCACTGTTAAAAATAAAAACCACTGTTAAAAACTGAGAATATATTATATTGCAAATACACAAGAAAAAGAAAATGTTATTTGTTTCTAAAGGTCTCAGTTGCTCTGCTTTTTTTAATAAACAGATTTAAACAGAAACAATATGAAAGTGATAACAATGACTGATTAGTGTTGTATTTTACTAGATGGATAAAATTGTTTAATGAATAAACAGAAGTGTTTGGAACTGCAAGTTCCTAGAATTGAAAAATATTTTTGTCCATTCAATAATTGTATTTTGAAATCCTGTTCGGAATAGAAACCTGTTTAACTGAAACGCGCACAAGATTCTATTGGAATTAATAAGGAAAAACATGAAATAAAATTACCTTGCTCTTAGAAACCACTCAAATGATGACGACAATAATGGTGGCATTGTTAATGATAATATTGTGAAGAAGTGTTTCATTAAATCTAGTTTCGTTTAAAGGGATCGTTCTCTTAAAAATCAAGTACGCTTTAAAATAACCGCATTACAAATACATGAATGAATTCAAAATTATTTTTGTTTAATGTTGCATCCACAGGAAATAAGGCACGACGAAAGT
>JANTOQ010291359.1:0-12940 GCA_027564595.1 Bythotiara depressa | reverse complement strand
TGATCGCACGTGCAAAATATTTTGCGCGTGTGTGGGCGCGTGCGCGTGCGATCGCACGCGTCTCCAGGAAAGGCCTGAGTTTTATCTCGGTTATCATTTAAGTCCATCAAAGTTTATTTATCTGGTTTGCAATATTACAATATTTTACTGGGTTACCGCAGTTCAATCGCATCCATGTCACAGCTGTACTATGTCCTGCGAGGCATCAGAAGTGTCCAGGGCAATTCTCGGTCTCTACCAATAACCATCAGTGACATGCACTCTATTCTTTCCTTTCTAAATAACTCAGCCTACAGTCATAGAGATCGAGTGATGTTGTGATGCGTGTCATGCATTGCCTTTTTTGGGATGTTACGCTCTGCTGAATACACATGCCCCACCCACACGATGCAAGTGTGAATTTAATGTTTCCTGACATACATTTTCGCCAAAATGGATCCATGGCATTGGTCACAATCAAGGCCTCCAAAACAGACCCATTTAAATCGGGTTGTCTGCTTCGCATCCCAGCAACATACAATGCATTATGTCCAATGGATGCTTTACGACAGTATATCACCATTCACCCTGATCCGACTGGCCCGATGTTCATGTTCAGTCAAGGGGCATATCTCACATGTTCCTATGTCTCACAATTTCTAATGTTTGCTCTACCCAATTCGGTTAATATCAATATCCACTCCTTCCAGATTGGAGGTGCCTCAGCTGCCGCATCAGCTGGTATACCAGATAGCACAATACAGATATTGGGCAGATGGTCTAGTGATGCTTTCCTTCGATATTTACATCTTTCCAACGAATCCATTTTTGCATCCATGCAACGTGTGTCGCAGCTGCACCAAACTTATCGGCAATGGGACTCAGATCACTGTTGGTCTACATAAAAGTATTGTTTGTGTTATTTTCTCGCCAGTCATGTCTGTTCTGTAGGTGTTGGTCGGTAGACTGGGGGAATTTGGGTGTGTGCATTCGCTGGTTCAGCTCATACATACATTTTGCCTGTCCATTGGTACTCATATTAGTGTCTTTGTATATATGTATATTATAGGTTTATGTTATAGTTATTGGCCTGTTCTATTCAGTACTTGTGGTTGTTGTTGACCATGAGTTTTTATAGGTGGTTGTTGTTGACCACTCATTGCATGTGCGGCTGTTGTTGGTCGTACCTCTACATGTCACTTACGGCTGTTGTTAGTCGTACACTAGCATACTATAGGATTATCATGTACTTGTGGTTGTTGTTGACCATGAGTTTATATGTGGTTGTTGTTGACCACTATGTGCGACTGTTGTTGGTCGTGCCAATTTTGTAACATTTTAAAAACTTTATGTGGATTATTTCCAAATATACAGTTAGAACATGGAAGAAACTATTCATTGTCCAGAATTATTTTTTTCATTTTGTGTTTTGTTTTGCATTTTCCCCTGCTGCATCCGTAAACCAGTGTGTTGAAATGTTTATTTATAAAGTGTAGCTAAATGAGTGTACATGAGCATACATGTTTTATATTCGTACTAAATATATATTGTGGCTAAATGTGTTAATGTAATCAGTAATGGAGTATAATATTTGTTAAGTTTATTGTTGAAATTTTAAAATGTATGCAATTATATGCTGTTTACTCAGCCACCAGAATTTTTAGTTTTTAAATAAAGGAGGGAGAGAGAAAGGTAATATCGATTAACAATGTATTTTTAACTGCTTAATATTACAGATAATAACAAAACTGGGTAATTGGGCAAATTATTTTAGTGGTTTTAAGCCATTCTTGAAGTGTTCCAAAAATTACATGTATTGAAGTTAAACTATCTATTCCATGAGTCGTTCCTTAAAATCCTCCTAAACTAACCAATCTTCAATGCTTTGCTTACAAGAACTCATAGAAAAAGAAATCAAAAATGAATTTTTTATTATAAACATGTAAATGTGAACAGTTGACCATGGTCCCTCAAAAGTTCTTTGGCATGTAAGTTGCAAGTTATACTCACCAAGCTAAACATCCATTTAATTCGCAGCTGTAAGTGTGCATAGGAAAATAAATTAAGAAAATGAAAAGTAATCAATAAATTAATGAGATATAAGGTTTGTTATTTTATTCTGGAGCTTCTACATAACTTATCCTAGAATCTGTACTACTTATTTTCCTCTTCCCTTTTTATTTTTGACATCCATATGTGCACTGAAATAAGACGAAATTTAAAAAAAAGCTCATTATTTCATACAGTATTATTTTCTCAAACAAAAACACTTGCTAGTTTAGTGCAGAACCCATGTAGCTACATAGCTACCAGTAAATGTATTACTAATATTTCTAATGCCCAATATTATATTTTTTCCTTTTCTTTCTTTTTTGGGACCTTTTTATTATTTGTTTCTTTAAGCAAGTGTGCATATAGTATATATGAAGTATTTACTGAAACTCAACATGATTATTATTTTATAAACTTAGGTTAATAAAGATAAAATTATATTTATTTTTATTTTCAAAACGTTTTTGGAGATCTCTCATCCATAATCTTCTTTGTCTAAGTCACAGAGCAGATTGTCTAAGTCACAGAGCAGAGCCAAAATGTTGAAGGAGAAGTTTGGTCGAAAATAAAGCTTTTCAGGATTAAAGTGAGGAACACCGCTTTTTAAATTTTTCAAACAGCTCTTTCTGTTCTTGAGATATTCAACTTTAAAGTGGGCAATTTGGTAGCATTTTTTGCTCTTAGCAACAATTGTAAGTATAAATATGCAGGGATAACTTCATGTGAGGGAAGAGAAACTGCTGACAAATTTTCTTTTTGACTAAATTTGCAACCATTTAACGAAAAGCTATGAAACTTTTTACATTGGTAGAGGTTATCAAGAGGAGTCGGTATTGTAAATGTAAAGTTCATTAACACTGACAAATAACTCTTTGTTTAATAAGTTAAAATCCAAATGACCAAAATTTCAGTAATAACGTGAAGTCAGTTACCACCTAAAAAAAATTTGGTGCATTAAATTATCATTTACTATTCCCAAGCCCTTCAAGTAGTCTCTTAATTGTTTGATTGACAAAATACCTGCAAATTTTGAGGACCTGGAACTAGCAATTATGATACTTTGACAAACCAATTCTTTTTCTTGAGACAGTAGCTAATTGATTTCCCCTGTCAGTACATTAATTTTGGTGATTATTGCTCATTTTGGTTTATATGTTTAAACAGAATTCTTTGTCAGCGCAATCTCAGGAGGTTTGGAACTAGTGTTGTAATGTCACGATGGACTTTGCATTTGCAATATCGACTCCTCTTGATAACCTCTACTAATGTACAAAGATTCATAGCTTTTTTCATAGTTATTAAAATTGAAATGTTTTCAGCAGTTTTTCTTCTCTCACATGACATAGCTCAAATTAGTGTCATTCTCTCCAACAAGTTATACTAAGAATTGTTGCTAATAGCAAGAAATGTTACGAATGCCAACTTTAACATTGAATATCTCAAAAACGGAAAGAGCTTTTTCAAAAATCTAAAAAGTGTTGTTCCTTATTTTTGAAGCTATTTAATCCTGAAATGTTTCAGTTTTGAAAAAAATTCTCCTTTGTGCTAAGTAGAGTGATTTTAGAGCACACAAAAATCAAATTATGTTTCAAATAATTTATCATAAGTGTAATTATTTATCAAAAAAGTTTAAATGTACAAAATACGATAACTTTATAATACATAAATAAATAACATATTAGACACTGCGTAAAACACCCCCTATTACGGACTATCCCTAACCTGGTATTGTCCATAATCAGATTGATAATGGACAAAAACATAGCGTATAAATTCCCGTTTAAGCTTGTATGTTTGTCCGTTAATCCCAGAAAATGGACTTCAAACAGGGACATGTAAAATAAGTCCATTATCACTAATGATAATGGGATATAAAATTGTCTGGTATCAGTGTATGATTATAGATAAATAAAATGTCCGGTATTATTGATTTTGTATCTGGAGATTAACAGACTTGTATTTAGTTAGTCCATTAACAAAAAAAATATGTAAACAGGTTTAAATACTAACCCGTATTCATGCTGCTTTTCAAGCCGATTGGCAGAGATTAACAGACCAATATACCGGTAAACAAAAATAAGTACACAGACTGGATTTTTAACCCTTTTTGTGTTTGGTCATGAATAAAACATTGCTACCAAATACCACAAAATAAATGTACACCTGATGAACCGAACCGCGGTTTTCATCCTACTTAACTGCAGTAGATCTAGCACCTTATTCCGGAAATTTAATACACGCTGTAACTATTTCCTTAGAGAGTATAACAGAAATCAAAAAGTAATAAAGTTATATTTAACTCATTCATAATATTTTAATATTTATAATATTTTAATAAGCCAATTTACATGTTTGGTAATAATACATATTTTAATTATATATTATATACATTTATGTTGATGCAGCTGATGAGTTTTAGATGTTCTTCAATCAGAAAATAATTTTCAGATAAACGACAGAAAAGTTGCTTAATCAGGAAATAAAGATATAAATACAAACAATTTAAAGGAACACTACCCTAAAAAATATTAAAAAGTACCATCATCATCACTTCTTATAGTAAGTTTTATGCATTACATTTTTCTAAAATTTGTTCAGAAACAAAATTATGTAAAAGTTCTTTATTTATATAATATTTCTTACCGTTTTTCAAATTTACGTTCTCATTCTGAAAATTAAGTACTATATTTTTGAACTTGTGTAATACCATGCTATTGTACATATAAATAATAAAAGTTGCAAATATTATTTTCTTTGTCCATTAATATATCTATCTCTTCTTAGTCAAACATTTTCACTGTCAAAATATTAATAAATATTGTTATAACTCCCTGTTTAACGCCATTAACACATCTCTTGTTTTCACATTTCTCGAAAACTGCTTGGTTCAATTGGTTTTCCTCATCACCAATACAAATGCAAATAATGTTTCGCCAGTCCTTGCATATTTCGTGACACGTGTTCTTTTCTTCGCTTTTTGTACTTTAATTTTAATATTATTGTCTATAAAATAAATATACTATATTATATGTTCTAAATTATCAGTGAAAATAACAAGAAAATTAAACTATTTTAAACTTACCTTTACTTTTAATTCGGTTCCCATTTGTATCACGTCTTCATGAAACTCTTTTAAAGACTCGTTACGAGTTTGTATGCATTGATAGTTGGTAAATGCGCCGCTTTCTTCACATGACAAATACAAAGGCAGTTTCAAATCATGTAATAATGCAGATAATTACAACTCAGTTATTACTAGCCATCGTTATCACTAATTGCACTTCAAAATATCCATTATTTCCCATGAGGACGATTAAACCTGTAGTTTTTCAAAGAAAAATTAAGAAAAGAATATAATTAAAAATAATATGTTTCAAAATATCAAGTCGTTAACACATGCCTAACCAAAGAGTTTTGTTAATATTTTAAAAGATATGAAATTTACGTATAATGATAGGATAATGGAACACTAGCTGTAACTTTAAAATTATAACATCAAAATATTTGGCTCGATTTTACAAATTAGGGATGTATTTTCACTGTAGATGATTCAGATTGTTGCTATCTTGTATTCTCCCTACGACTAGTGCCCCTTTCTGGGTGCAATTACATAGATTATAGATCTAAGTTTTTAACTGAATTATACTCTCTTTATACTTTATAATTTTAATTGTAGCTAATTAGAAATATGTATTTGCTTATTGTTTTAAATCATATTTAACTTCGAATTATTGAAGGATGTTAACCGGGTTTTGGTAAAAAGATCTACACATGAATTTTCCATGTAGACGGGACTTTAGTAAAATTTGGTTGGCCATTTAAAAAAATCGATTAGATAGGCTTTTCAACATTTATTCAACCTCGTACCTTTTATCGCTAATTGTCACAACCAACTTCCTTTTACGTGGTTTTGTAGCTTGTTTCACTGACCATTCTCGGAATTGTCCACCACAAAATTTTAAGTTTTGATAAAAAGCTTTTGAAAGCATGGAACGGAAAATTTAGCAAGATATGGCCAAACAATCCAGTCATGTTTTCCAAAATATCTCCAGAGGTAATATGTTTTCATATAGTATTGGACTTTCATTGATAGCATTGAACCCATGTTGATAGCACTGAATGCACGTAGATAGCACTGAACGGAACGCCCAACATATTTCAATTACGGAATTTCTTACGTTGTAACACAGAAAACGGATTTAACTATTTTCCGTATTCTGTACACAGAGTTTGAGATTGTCCATGATCTGTACACTGACTTTTAATTTGTCTTTGTACAGTACACAGACAAGTAATACGTCAGTATACTACTTTAAATATATTTATATTGAAACCGGATTAATATACACTTGTATAACAACTTTTCCCTTTATCAGAAAAAATGTTATCATCTGGTATCAGGGGTGTTTTACGCAGTGATAATTTGAGGAATATTATTCAAACTACAAGTTGTAGAAGGATATCACACTTTGCTCAGGTAGTAGGGAATTGACAGGCTGATGTGGAGTAATTTTCAAGGTCCTTTAAATAAAAGAGTGTTATTTTTATGAACCGAAGTAATTTTGGGTCGTGACAGTAAGTGGGACTGCATTATGAGAGATAGAAAGATAAAAATTAAAATAACAATTGAGTGTTTTGAATTTTGTGCACTAGTAAAATTTTATATGAACATAACACAACAACAACAACAACATTATTGTCAACAACACAGCAGAGTAAAGAGCTCAACATGAAACAACACTGTTTATATAAGATTAGGTTCATAAAAATTAACATTAATATCTACAGAAACTGCAATTTTATAGGAGTTGTTAAAGAATGCAGTGTTTAATATTTATATATTTATATTATTTATGATTGTTAGACTATTTCACTTTTTATGAAAAAGTAAAGTAGAAAGATTTAAATAGCTTTTGTATGCGCAACTCTGAACTAGCTGTCTAAGATAAAACCTGCCTTATGGTGTATCATTGCTGACCGTGTCAGCTTCCAGAAGTGAATAGGGTGCCAAGAGTGGTGTAAGCCAGCTTGTTGAACAGAATCATTAGTCTATGCTCAGGCATTATTTTGGTGCATTAAGTGACTACAGATACTTGCCTGGGAACACCATCAGTAACAAAAACTACCAACTTTCAACAAGAAAGATTACATAGATAATACAAAACGTGAGGTAGTGAGAAGTTAGAAGTTATATAACATGTTAAGATGTTCATATCCTCTGTAAGTAACGTGTAGAATAAATGAAAATATTCTGTGTTTCATGTGAATTTCTCTGTTGTTTTCATTTCCTTTGTAATCTTCCTTCCTGGCTACTTGTAAAAGAGGTATATATCATTTGTGAACTTTGTTTTGGATTTTTTGGGCATATGTTATATGCATTTTGTATTTAAAGAATATAAAGAAAAACATGATAGTATTCATAATAATAATAATAATAATAATAATAAATAATAATAATTTTTAAACTTTCATTTCTTCTTCTTGTATCTATAATGTATACTTCAATTACAATATTTTCCATGCTGACATTTTCCACAACTAACCACTCGCTTAATAAGGCACGGTTGAGTGGACCTCAGGGGAGATATTTTGAGTTAAATATTTGGAGATATAATATTTTTTGTAAATCTTTGTCTTTGTAATCAACATATTGTATCGTAGTACTTGTGTGCAGATTATGCTTTGTTTAATGTGCATTGGATATTTAGATTGGTTGTGTAGAAGGCAGATACAGTCAGTTGGTTTACAGAATAGTGTGGTACATAGTTTTCAGTTTTGGACAGCCATTCAAAATTGTTTGAAAGCGAACTTGATAGGGTGCATGGTAGGGTGTATTGTGTCCATGTATTTTTTTTAGTGATTCCAAGTCTTGTTTCAATCCCACAGATATGAAAAAAATGTTGTCAATAAACCATTTCCAAAAGTCTATTAATGTGTAAAAATTGGTATTTTTTGTTCATACTTTAATGACTTCTCCGTACTCTCCAAAGAATCTACTAATTACATTCTCGAAATCAAGTAGAGCTTACTTATACAAAAGGAGAAATCAAGTCTTAATAGAAATATTTCATCAGCACCATTGTATTTACATTCCTAATGTGAATATTATATTCAGAATTTTAAACGGTCATTAACTTTATTTTTGTGGCCATACATTAATCATGTACATTAATTTTCTGTTGTTATTATATGTATTGGATGTGTCAAAAACTTTATGTTAATTCTAGCAATATACTAATTTTAACTGCTATGAATCCTGGTATATAAACGATTTTAACCAAAAAAAAAAACTTTTTTCTTTTGGGTTCTTCCCTTTACTATATACACTGTTTTTGTTTTTGTTGTTGTTGTATTATATTCGTATAAATGCATGGTCACACACACCTCTATTATTATATTTGGTGTTTAAAACTTTCTATCTTTTCATATGCCATATGCCAAAATTAAGTGACATGTAGCACTTTTCTGTTTATAGTAAAGTACATACGGTAAAGTGTTGAGCATAAATTTGAGCTACAGCTACAGTCAACATCAGTTTTTATTCAGCAATCGAATTAAGGGATTGTGATTTGCTAACAGCGACACAATAATGCATGTCTCGCAACATAAAAGTGTTAGCAACACAAAATAATAAAAATAAAATAAAATGAAAAATTTCTACACTTGTGAAAGATGACTTGTGAAAGATGACTCATCCAACTATGACCCAGAAAATTAAATTTCATGAAAATAGCACTGGATCGTCATGTCTTATTTTGAAAAAAGCAGATAGGTTTGAAAAAATGAGTCACTAAAATCATATTTCGTGTCACTAAGCTGACAAAAAGTTTGGGCTTTTTTTAGTGACACGACATATTTTCCTTAATTCGAATCCTGTTATTAATAGCGATTTGACTCATTATTTCTCAAAAGTTAGGTGTAGTGTAAATGAAGTGATAGGTTGACAAGATTTAAACAATAGGATTACTATTTTTCCTCTATGGTGATACATTTTACCATAATGTCAGAAACCTTTGTGAATTTGATTTTTTAAATTTTTTAAATTTTTGCCAGTTTGTTTGTGAACTGGGCGCTGTTTCAGATTTGTTCATGAGACACTGCTTTAGCTGTCATGTAAACTTAATCTGTATCTATCATTTTGTCACATTTAGAGTTGTCAAACAAAACAAGCTGATGGTCACTGTAAAGGTTTACCAATGATATCAACAACAACAACAGCGTCTTCTGTGCCAACAACAGCATCTTCTCTGCCAACAACAGCATCTTCTCTGCCATCTGCATCATCAACTGCTGAAAAAACTCCAACAGCATCAATACTTTCATCAACATCACTGGAACCTTCTACCACTGTCCCACCAATAACAAGAAAAACACAACCAAGCACCGTGGAGAATAATGATTTTATTAATAAGACACTTCCCATCATACTTGTAATTGTATTTGTCCTCCTTGTGGCTTTTATCATCTATTTTTTCTGGCCCAAAATACGTAAATCTTTTCGAGGTACGTTAGAATGATATTTTAATCATATAACCTTCATTACTGTTTTAGAAATATTAATTAATATTAATCATGCTAACCATGTTCTATTTGTCCTATATTTATTTAGTATCAAGTTTAACCTTTAATAGAAAATAGATTCATTCTCCACTGAAGAAAATAATAGAAATGATAGCGCATATGCTCAAGAGGAAGAGTGAAGATAATGTTGAGTTAAATAAAATTATATTACTTTATATTTACTGAACAGCTTATGAATGCTTCATTAAATATTTGGATAAGGGGAATCCATGTAGTGCATACACATAAAGGAGGAGTAGACAGGGAAATTATTTTTAATCAATTTGATTGATGCAGAATGCCCTTCAAAGGGCCAATCTTTCCAACATGGTAAAATAAAGAAATTGTGTCACAGCCAGTAATGGAATGAAAGTGAATGCTGCTTCCACAAAGTTCATCTCCCAGAATATTACATATTTTTTATATTAAAATATTTGTTTGTGTTGTATTTGAAAAGCCACACCTTCATAAGTGAAAGTTTCCAGTATGTACAGTATATATTAATAAAAACAGGACATCTGTATCCTTAGCCACAACAACTGCATGTTCTTCACACTGATGTGTGTAAAACAAATCTGATAAATAAGTCTCCTCATGGTTGCAACAGAATAACGTTTGCTATTTTTAATCTTCCATGTGTCTTGCTTATAATCTAGGTATCGTCAACTTACCTGGACTAAAGTAACTTGAACGAATTCTCTAAACAAATCAATTAGATCATTTTTGTTATTTCCATTGTAAATCATTTTGGACAACTTTACCTTTTGTCACTTTCTGCTATAAAAGTCACTGTCAGCATTCCTGGTTCTTCTCCCCAATGCCTTTGTATACCTTCTTTAACACTTTGCATTAAGTATGCATCAATAATAATATGCAGTGTTAAAGCAGTTGTGCCAGGAGGAGGGATAAATTTTAACAGATAGCTAAACCATTCCTAGTAATTAGATCTAGGCTTATTTGATCTTGCTGCTCCCATTTACAATCCATACTATGGTTCATAAGAAACTTCTTGTAGTTGAATACATTTAATCTATAATTAATCTTGTTTTCCACTTTACTCGAAACACACAAACAAGGGTATACAGTGGTTATTGAATGTTGGAATGCTTCTTCAAGCTTAACTCATTTTGCAATCAGTAAGTCAAAAGCCTGGTTATCTTCCTTTAGGATGGTAGCTTTACATAGGTTGTTTATTTTTATTATTCTTGTCTTGAAGTCAACCTGTTTGATAGCAGATGGAGATTTCAGTGTCATCCTGCAACAGAAAGGCCAAAACTATTGAATAGATTAAAAAGAAAAAGCTGATGATGCACAGGAAGCAGTGTATGGTTTCCTTATCTAACATCATCATGAAAACGGAGATCCCAATACTAAATATAGCCCAACATTTAAATCATTCAGGTCCATGACAGGATAAATATATCATATCTTTATGAACTAAATATTTATTTGAACATTTGTATATTATTGTTTGCATGATATTCTCTGTTATTGTTTACATGATCCATTAGGATAATAAAGATGGATTTGGACAATGCTAATTTAATATGAACTGCACAGAAATTCATATTTTCTCTAATTATGCCTTAAAAACATGATTAAGCAGCCCCCAGAAATATACAAATTTTGTGAGGTCATAACAAATTCACAAAAATAAGTACCTGAGAAAAGCCCAAAAAATTCCCTCACAAAAATAAATACCCACAAAAATTAGTACTAATTGTATACTAATATTAGCGAATTATTTTGGTAAATATAAGACGCTAAGAATATTTTATTTCCCCCCAGTGCATCCAGTCCAAGAGTGTGATAAGCAATCTCCCAAACATTCCAATATACATTTTTGCATGTTACCAAACGAATCTATAGTTATTCTACAGTGTTTTGTAACTCATTATGCATTATTTTTTATAGTTGATATATTGTACGTTGCTGATACATTATTTAATGTCACTTTGAAATGGATGTTTTCCTTGTATAACAAATTGAGTAAATTATTTATTTTATATTTCAGCACGATTACCAAGACACACATCAGGAACTGTTACATCTGACAGCTCAACACAGCCATTAGTTAGATACAATGGTAAGCAGATCACATACCAGTATAAGCAATATCCTTTAATACTTCTTGACAGTTTCTGACTGTCCCACAGTTAAAATTGTATATAAGGATAAATGGAGTTTGCCGCATGTAGTTCCTGTTACACCCTTTACTGTTACCAAACTTAAACAAGTGTATGTGGACTGTTTTTGGTAAAACTGGTATTCTAACACATCTACCTCCTAATAGTTTGAGATATCCATTCCTTCTTTGAGGAATTTGTCATGTATCCCATATATAAACTGGTACATAGAAACCCTGAAACCTATAGAGCATAGCTGATATCACTTAAATGCTGAAGTTGCACTAGTTCTGAGAGAATGCAGGCATTTGGAAATATGTCTTCTTGTACTGGTGTAGGCTTGATACTTGGTAAGATAAAGTAAATAAGATATAGTTAGAAGTGGGTATATTTTATGTGGTTAGCCTCCGTAATTTCAAGGCATATAGCCTGTCAATTGTTTCCAGGAGGGGCCACGAGCAAAGTCCTGATTGGCATTTAAAGCACCCATTTGTGCTATGGAAGCTCTCCCATCAGCTCTATGAGTAGAGTGATTTCCCCTGCTAAACCAGACAACTCCGCACTTGACCTAAGGATTAACAGAGAGGTCGTCCTTTGAACATTCATTTATTGCCAGTGGTGGGCTCGAACTCGGATCCTTGGATTGCGAGCCTGCATCGCTAACTACTGAGCTAATACTCCTTTAAGTTGGTATAATAATGTAAGTATCGGGAACACCTTTCAGCAATATCATGGAATTCATTCTGCTTGTTTTTGAAAATGAAATGCAGTTCTTTCATTTTGTCATTAGAATATTTGGTGATTCTTTTCATTTTGATTTTGACATTTGTTTGTTTTCTTCAGCACGGCAAAACTCTGAAGGATTTAACCTATATGGTTTGCAACAGAACACAGGTTGGTTTATGCTTTATTACTTTTTTGCTTTTATTTGTTATGTTGTTATAAAAATGCAGTGTAATCCTAATTGTTTGTCATCACAAAATAATTTATAGAGGTTATTGTGGACCAGAGCTGTTCCTTCCATAGGTCCTTTGCTTGTACACTATGTACCTTGCCTCAGTTATCAATGATACCTGTTCCATGTTATCTAAAAGGTTGTTTTTTTAATGTTGACCTGTAAAAAAAATTTATGACAAAATATATGACATATTAAGGTAGCAGAGTACCCTATCAGAATGAGATTTTTTTTTTTTTCATATTTCAACGAAACCGTGCTTACAAAT